>PVIC010021427.1:0-28582 GCA_004025085.1 Thryonomys swinderianus
CCTCCCTTCCTTCCTTCCTTCCTTCCTTCCATCCTGTAGGTATATACCAGGGATCAAACTCTGGGCCTTGTGCTTTTGAGGCAGGCACCAGAACTACTAAGCTAAATCCCCAGCTCTTCTTTCTTTATTTTCAAACAGTCCATCATTATTTCATGACTGTCAACACCTTGGCATTCTTAAAAAGCAGAGGCCTGGACTGGGCATGTAAATCAGTTGATAGAATGTGATTCCAGTAAAACACACACACACACACACACACACACACACATGCATGCACGCATGTATGCACAAGTCTGATACTTGATACTTTATAGAATGTCCTTCAATTAGAGTTTATCTCCTGCTTTCTTGTTAGATTTAGCATAATCATGGATAGGAAGGCTGCATAAGTGATACTGTCTCCTACCTGATGCTCATAAGAAAAAGCACATAATGTCAGTTTGTCCCTTCTTGGTAAGGTTAACTTTGATCATTTGGTTAAGGTGACATCTACAAGACTTCCCTGCTGTTGTGTCACTTTTCTTTCTCTTGTAATTAATAAGCAATCTATGAGGGAGGTACTTTAAGGCTCCATATTCTGTTCTTTTATCATATTTTTGTTGTTGTTCTTACCTGAATTGTTACCATTATATTTGCAAAAATATACTTTTCTAAAACATCATTCTATAGAGATTTATTAGTTGTTATTAGAATGCAAAAAAGAACTTTACCCATCTACCTTCTATCCATTCAGCTATAGATATGGACTCTAAGATTTTGTTTTATTCATTGAGTTATATTTCATTGCTAAGATCATGTGTTTTGGTGTTAAACAGTCTCAGATTCAGCCATTGTAATCCCTTTTAGGTTGGCTTCTGTGTACTTTTGATGTAGCACATAATTTTCTGAATACTTCCTTAATTTCTTACACATATCCAAAATAATGTTTCTGACTCACCCTGTACTATTTCCTTGCTTTGGAATAAGCAACTGGCTCAGGATGTTCATGTGTTTTCAGTAAAAAATGATATTTAGAAATAATCCTGGAAATAATTAGGGTTCAGTTTCTGTCATCATCAAAGTATTCCTAAATCTTCACTCAGTCCATATTCATATCTACCTTCTCCAACAATGAGATACTCAGTTCCCAATATTATAAATATGTTGTATTTACTCATTTGATCAGTTCTACTGCACACAGTCCAAAGTTTCAGGATTGCAAATACATACAACTAAGAAAAACAAAATAAAACCCATCACAGAGAGTTCAAGAGTCGTTTGCAGTTCTTTCTGTTTTCGGACTGTAATTATATTGTCAAAGTATTGCATTCAAAAGTCAGCAGCTCTTCTCAGTTCTGTGTTGGGTAAGGCCTCATTGTTAGTGTGAAATCAGACATGAGAAAGATATTTAGATCATGGAGAGTGGCAAATGCTGTGAATCAAGGCTTGCTTTTTTGCTCAGAGTATCATTTGTTGAACATTTCTCAGCACTCCACTTACATAGTTCCCTCAGTTGTTCAGGTCAAAACCCTAGCAGTTATCTTTGATCATTTTTTCCATGAAATTATGTTCATACTCTGAGCACTGCTTACAACTCAGATGTTCTTCTAAACCATAGTATCTTTCACTTAAACCATTGCACTGCCTTCTGACCCATTCTCTGCTTCCTCTGCTCCCCACCCAGCAATCAATGCCACCCAATGATGCTACCCCCCTGCTCAAAACTCCAACAGATTTCCTTACACATAAAATGTGATCTTATCAACATCCACAAGATCCTCCATTATCTGGGTCTACCCATCCTATGATCTCATTTCCCATCATTTCCTTCTTCTTTCCCTAAACCTATAGTCACATTGGCCAGTTTGGTTTTCTTCATACATAGCAAGTTTATTTCTCCCTCAGGGATTTTGCACTTGCTGCTACTTTTTGTGAGGGTGTGGAATGGGGCTTATACAATTTCTCCCTCATTACATTCAGAGCTTTGTTGAAACATCACCTCCTTAGAGGGCATTCCTTAAAAGGATCCCACTAAATTTCTGTCACTTTCATCATTCTCAAATCCCCTAGCCTGCTCTATTTTTTTCCAAAACATTTATCATCACCTTCTTGCCATCTGTAGAATGTCGACATTAATTATTTTCACATTCACCTCATAGTCCACATGGCTTAAACAGTACCTGACATATGCCATTTAATAAATGTTTGTTGAATAATTGAATAAGTGAACAAAGTCATTATAAATTTTGTGAATTCCAACCTTTTGTAGATCCTCACATTGCTGAGAAATCACTTTAGTTAATTCCTATTTATCTTTCCAATGGCCACGCCAGACATGTACTCTTCTTTCTAAATCTTCCTTCCTTTCAGCTCCATAGTCACAGAAAATATTTATTTTGCTTCCTTAGCGTCACTGAAACTTTTGAACACTCTTCTATCTTCTTACTTCCCTAAAGCACAAGCCAGAAGTAGGCTTTCCAGCCACATTTGAAGCTACAGGCCTGCACAACATCTCTGTACAAATTAGAAAACATGCCCTCTCTGGGTGGAAGCAGACCCAGGTGCTCACAGCAAAGTAGGATCACATTGCTTTTATGTAGATTAAACCAAAAGGCCACCCTGCACAGACATGATATGGCTGTCTAGATTCCTAAAACAACAATGCCACTCAATTAACTCTCATGCACTGTCTGCTTTATCCTGCCCTTCTCCCTTCCTGGTTTGGACGAAGCACTGTCTCCAGTGGCTCTGACCACTGCTGACTTCTCTACAGAAGCACTCATTCCTATCATGTACAACAATCCCCACATCATCTATTATCCTTGTTCTTTTTGGAATCTCAGTCTTCTCCAGTTTGCTTCCTCCCCTCTGAATATAGATAGGTTCAAATTTCTATCATCCTCAAAGTCTTCTCTTGACATCATCACTATACCTTCTAACCTTGAAAAAATGAAAGCCATATGTACTCCTTGACCTCTCACCAAGATTTTGAGAGATGAGTCTACGTCACAGCCATTTCCACCTACAACAGCCCTTCTAGCTCCAGAAAGTGGTAGCCTTTCATCTTCTTTTTCTAATTCTTTTTGACTTCGATGTAGACCTGGGACATCCAATAGATGCTCTATTCTCATACTGTGAATTCTTTGGCTTCCATTAACAATGCTCACTCTTGGTTTTCTCTTTATTTCTTTGCTACTTTTATGTTTCTGATTCTTCTTCCTCTTCCAAATTCTCAAATATTAAAATTGTCCATGATTCTTCTCAAAGAAAGTAATTCTGAGGAATAGCAATTAGCCTAGGTAAATTGACACCTAACAAAGCCATCACATTTATCAAAATCAGATCCTTTCTCCTCCTGTGTCCTCTTCCTCAGAAAAGAACTTATCTTATAATCCTCTCTATTTCAGGTTATACTATCAGTACCTCCCTCCTTGTCTATCCTAGAAACTTTTAGATTTCTACTTTTTTCCCCATTCACCAACCTTGATCAGTCAAATTCCTGCCAAATCCAGCCACACATGAACTCTTCTAATTCATTTTTTTCCACATTAACTTCCTTCATGCAATCTTATGCCCTAACCATATCTTTTCTGGTCCACACACCCCAGAAGTCCTTGTCCCACCAAAGCCTCTAATCCCTCCCTGCTCCATTCACTTCCCATTTAGTCTCCAGGATGAACATTTAGTCTCCATTTCAAATCCCTTCCTACTATTTTCCACTTCTCAAATTTCATCTCATTGTGTCTAATTTCCTTAATATGATATCTTTTGTGGATTTTTAAAAGATCTAAAACGATGAATTAAAGTTACCAAATATAGATTGGCTTACTGTCCTACACTCTCCCCTGAGATAGAATTATCCTTCATGTCCTTTTCCATATGATTTTGTGCTTCTTGCCAAAATGGGAATACTGCATACTTCCCCATCCTGTGTGGCCAGCTCTGGTCAACAGAATGTGGGCTGATGTGATGCAAACAGATTTTAAATATGCTTCTATGGTTTGGATCTTCTTTTCCAGTGTTGCCTGCTATTAGTGGAGAAGCATGTCCAGCGACGTGCACCACATACTAGTAGCTACAGATCTTGACGTGAGACACGTGGGGTGGAACCAGCCTGACACCTGAAGCTCATCCCAGTCGAATCCAAGCAGGCTCAATAAACATCAATTGAAATAAGGGAAACATCAGGCAACTCACTTTTAAGATAGAAAACACATCTTTGTTGCAGAAAGCTACTAAAATTTTGGAGTTTGTGACACAGCACTGTTGCAGCAACATTTGAATCATTCACACAATATGTTGCCCTTGACAATCTAAACCTAGACTTTTAGCACCAGTATCAAGCCATTTTCTCTCATGCACCCATTAGTAACATTTGTTGTTGTGTACTCAGTAACTATCCCTTTTGTGCCAGGCTGAGAGGTACAATGTCCACGTAGTGAGTAGCATAGCACATCCGCCATAGTCCAGAGCAGGGAGTGTCATCATATTTCCCTCTTAATTTGACCTCCAGCCACAGAGTTGTTTGTGATGCCCCAAACATGCCTGGAGCCTGAAGCCTGAAGCCTGTGTTTCCCATCTAAATTTTTAGGTCCAATCTCAGTCTTCCTCCTTTGTATGATGTAAATAATACGTTTATTGAGTGTTCAGTTTGAAACACTGTTCTCAGTTTCTCACTCTGCACAGCAATCTGATCATCATCATCACTGTTTTAAAGAGGAAGAAGCTGAAGCACAGAGATGTGAAGTAGTTTAAAAGATTGTACAGTGAATCGGAGACCTAGGATTTAAGTCTAGGTAGTTTGATTCGATAGCTTCTGCTCTGAAACACTCTGCACACTCCTCATCCACTGACTCTGGACCTCATTTCTGTTACTCTGCATACACCTTTATTAAAACTCTTGCACATTTCAGGATGGTCATCTATCTATACTGTCATATCCTCCACTTTACTGTGAGTTTTGAGAAGTCAAGGAAGTCAATCTCAGTTGTCCTTATATATCCAGTATCTGGTAAGGTGGCTGTGGCCTACAGCAAGTTCTCACTCAATGTTTGTGAATGCTATCTGCTGTGGAACTGCTTTGTCATCAGTCAAATTTTCATCACAAATTGCTAGGGAACTGATCCAAATCACCTTTCTCTGAAACGTGAAAATGACACAATGTATTCTGAGAATGATTTATAGAAAATCTACATTTCATACAACTGGAAAGGGTACAATGATAACAAAATTTTCAAACTTCTCCTCAGGCACTTGCCTTTTAAACGTCATTCAATCAATCAACAAATCATGACTTAGTGGCTCACAGACAGCAGGAATAGGCCAACCACTTGTATGAGAGGCAGCTAATTTGCGCTCTGGCTGCATTTCATTTTTTTCTGATCCATTCTTGTTTTTGTATCTTTGAGTCAGTGAGATCAATGAATACAGAAAGAAGTTAAAATAAAATTTTTACCTGACAGCCTTTTTCTGGACGCTTCAATGGCTTTAGGAGAGTTTATTGATTTCTGAAGAAAAATTACCATTCTCTTTTAAAGAAAGGTGAAATAAAGGAGGATTTAGTGAATAAAAGGAATGAAGGCAATTAGCATAGCCTTTTGAAATCTGGGATTATCTTTATTGATTAGATTGCTTTAGAATTGTTGAAGGTAATGGAAATTACATATGTGAGCTATACAGGATTTAGGTCTGTGAATCAAGACCTAACTTTTTTGAAGAACAAAGACCAGCACTGAGAGAATTCAGCCATCGAAGTAAAGTGAGAATTTCTAAAGGTTTCAAAGTGTTGAAGGAAAAAATGATTTTTTTCCTCTATAAAGGCTAAGTACTACCCATCATCATTTGTTAGATTCTAGGGACTAAGAACAAAGTGCCCAGCTAGGATACATCCTCAAAATAAAAGAAAAGCAAGAGACATTATTTATTCAACCTAGTGTATCAATGAAAAAGAACAGAGTAGGTGACAATCAATAGTAGTTAAGGTGTTACTCTTTTCAAAGTTTGTTCGTGGGCTATTTTCTTTCAGTGGATACCTGTATAGTTATATGCATATGGTGGTGATATATGCATATGGTGGTGAGATATTTTAGGAAAATCCACTGGCCTAACCAAAATAAAAAATAATGTATGCAATGGGGTCCAAATATTTTGGCAGAGTTCACTAAGAAACAGCAACAATACAGGTGGGCCATATTTTTTCCCTAAAAAGAACTGACTTTATATAGTTCCATATAACTATATTCATTGAGAAAGATATTTATTTAATGGTTCAGTGATTTACTTGGTTAAATCTTGCCTAGATTGTGGAGAATTAAAACAGATGGACATTTTCCTTATCATGTGCATTGACTATATCAACAGAATAGCCAATATCCCAGATGTGAGAAATGTAATTTCAGAAAGTACACCTCAAGGTTGAAGAAGGAATATAATGATTAAAAACATAGTTGAGGCAAGAAGGCACAGAATTCAGTATTTTGTTAGTGTTGCCAGTTTTAGAAATTATTATTATTATTATTTTTTGAGACAGGGTCTCACTTTGTAGTTCAGGCTGGCCCTGAGCTCACTATGTAGCCCAGGCAAGCCTTGAACTCAGCAATCCTCCTGTCTCTGCCTCCCAAGTGAAATTATTTTATATGAAGAGAAAGATGAAAGATAGTGCTTTAATTGATGTGTGGTGTGACAGCATCAGATGAATGGTACCCAATGAAGGTACACTGTGAAATCACATTTTAAGTGAGGGAGGGGAGAACTGACTTTGAACATAGGCCTGTGTTCTCCATGTCAGTTTCTTATCATTTTGTTAAAACATAAGTCCTCATCTATTCCATTGTATAACCACTTGTTTTTTTGTGTGTGTATTATGTATTCAGTCTATATGACATGGTTAGCTATGGACACAAATATATCTTTTTCCCCCAAACCTGCTACTTTCATCAGTATTCCTTCTGGAGTAGAAGCCAGCATGTGTCATGCTTGTAGACTAGGACACAAGGGCCAGTGCCTTGAAACTTGGCTTATCAAGAATTCTACCGGAGTACTCTTTCAGTTGCAATCCTCTCTATGATGCGATAGGCCCAAGGAACCAAGGAGGTAGGCTCACTGAGAATCTTGGTCCTCTGAAAGTTTATGTCCACTGAACACCTATTCTCACATACCTGTGGACCAGACTTTGGGATGAGGTCTGTTTCATGAGTGCTTCACCTGGGAAATCACATAAGGCCCTGTGTTCGACTTTTGACTGAATGCTCTGCTATGACCATCTTGAAATTTTTAATAATTTTACCTTTGAACATGAATCCTAACAGGACATTGGGCATGCATGTAAACAGAAGAGATGTACTTTATTTCCTGTGTGCTATAGCTCTATGGCTCATGACTAACTTGTTAGCACACAGTACCCACTGTGCCCCATCAGCACAGAGTTCTGGTAGACCTACATGCAAGGGTGTTAGTGAGACTCAAAGCAAGCTCAGTGTCAAGGTATTCTCTTTATCAACAAGTCTGTGAGCCAGCAAGGAGAGCACTAACAGCTCTGAAAAGATATTGTACTTTCTATTCAAACCAGAATTTGCTTCAAAAGCAAAAAGGATGGAATTCAAAGAAAGTCCAAATGATCAAGGAACCATATCATATCCTTTCTAAATCATTGACAGTACTTCTTTGTATTGACAACTACTTAGGCTGAAAAAGACAACACAGAAAGAAAAGAAAGGCAACACATATTTCCTGTTTATTTCAGACCTTCCTTACTCATGGGTATGTTGAAAACAGAAAACACTGGTAGAGTGTGTATACAAACATTATGTGTATAAATTTTGAATTTTTTTCCAGTAGTAGGGATTGAGCCTAGAGGTCTTTTACTTCCAAGCTACACTGCCAGACTATTTTTAACTTTTATTTTGGGACAGGGTCTCGCTAAATTCCCCAGGCTAAATTTGAACTTGCAATCCTTTTATCTTAGCCTCCTAAGTAGCTGGGATTATAGGCATGCAACCCCACATCCTGTGTCAATCCTTTGAAGCTGTTATTATAAACAACCTTACTTCTTGCTTATTGCTAATCTACATACCACTAATCTTAGAATCAAATGAATAATTAAAATATGTATATGTTTTGTTTAATAAGAGTCATAGAGAGATCTTACATAAGTGTGCTGACAGAAATGGGAGATTTTTAAGACATTTTCAGCAAGCTCAGGATATTGTTTACAACTTTTATCCAAAAAAGACATTCAGTGCTGTATCTTTAATGTTTATCTTCAATCTTTCATCAGTAGCCAGTTCTGACAATGAATCTTATAAAGTTATAATTGAATTTGCCTTTTGATGACAAAGATGGATTAAAGATCCCTAAGTTTCTTTGTAGGAATTTTCTTTTGAAGGAAAATAATGTTCAAAATGTTCTAACAGATTCCTAAAGTATTAAGAGAAAATCTTTTGCAGATGTACAATATTAATATCATTACCTAGTTCAAAGATAACTGTTAAATTATGGCATGTTTCATAATAGTTTGTGAAAACTGTTCTTCCAAGGTTCTAATTTTTGTTCAAGGCCTTAGATTTTTATCTATCTCTGGAAAACATGTTGTACTACACCCTTGTATGGGCTAAATACACAGCTTAGGTTGTAAATACGCAGAAAATACAAGGCAAAAATGTCATACTATCTAACTCATAGTTTTAAAAGTGGGGTTAAACTGATTTCTTATCTTATAGGAACACTGTTTATACTGCAGTTCAAACATTCTCACCACAATGTTCCTGTTGATAATCATCATCTGCAGCATGCAGTCTCATTGTTTATGTTCAATTTCTATAGTGTCACAAAATAATAAAGAATAATATGAAATGTAATGCATTAGCTTTTATGTAATTATCAGATTTTACCACATCAGTGAGCACTCTGGTTGGTTCAGCTGATAGTATCTTTGTAGAAAGTTTTTCTTGATGACGGAAAGTGTGCTGATTGACATTTTGGGGGTACTTTTATCTGAGTAACTACTCAAGATGTTTTCCTGTAACTGAAGCTGAGCCCTCAGAACATTACTTCTACACCAAACCAAACTTCAAATCATATCTATTGACAGCCTCCTGTTATATAAAACACTAATCTTCTTTGTTTTTCACAATTAAGTGCTAGTTTTGTCAGAAGTAAGATTGCAAGAAACAGGGCCGGAGATTTAGTTCAGTGGTTCCGGCACCTGCCTCACAAGTGCAAGGTCCTGAGTTCAATCCTGGTAACCATATACAATGCTAGGCGTGGTGACTCACACCCACCAACAATCAACCAGCAATCAGCACCACATACCACAGTGTCGGGCATAGTGGCTCACGCCTGTCATCCCAGCACTTGGGAGGCAGAGACAGGAGGACTGCTGAGTTCGCGGCGGCTTGCCTGGGCTACATAGTGAGCTCAGGGCCAGACTGAACTACAAAGCGAGACCCTGTCTCAAAAAAAAAAAATTGCAAAAAACATTGCCTTAATATTTACTTCATGTTGGAATTGAACACATGCTAACAAATGACTCCGTTAACTTTCTGACAATGGCATGAAGTTGCAGTAGAGAGCCTTCTCCTAAGCTGTATCTTTTCTGTCTGTGGATTGTCCATAAACTAGGCCGCTCACTCCTGTCAGTGGAAGATGACACTTGAGTGATGGTCTTTGCCACCAATTTTATCCAGTATTTCCAAGCAAAAGTCTATGTTGTTTTCTTAACTAATATCTTGGCAGTTGTGCATGGATATTTAATCTTATAAACTACTCCATACGAAGACTGCACAGCACTGACATTTCTTTGTATGAAATTGAACACTTTGATCATGTCTACCTCCTATTACTTTCCCTCACTTCACCCTCCCCTGCTCCCCCGGCCCTTTCTCTGTGTCCTTTCTATCAAAGTTGCTTTGTTTTAAACTTATTTCCTTAACTGTAGTGTGTAAATACTAGTTACATTTTGATAGCTAAATAATAGCCAGAAGTAAATCAGTGCTTTAAGTGCTTTTGTATCAGCTATGACTACGCATTTGATCCCACTCGCTTGAAGCTTGAAGGAAAACAGTTCTAAGTAAAACAAATACAAGTACTTTAGCATTCATTTTGGCTCACTTTGGTTAGTATCATTTAATTTATCACTGCAGTTTGCATGTCTTATCTACAGCCTCGACAGCCCACCCTGAATGGAACCAATATTATTCAATCTTGGAAGTTAAGCAGGGTTGGGCTAGTTAGTACTAGGCTGGGAGAAATGACATGTCTTCTTGATGAAAAGGCCTAGTGAAGCTGATCTTTTCAAAGTAATTCAGGGTTAAAAATTATAAAATTTGCTTCCTTAATTTAAGGAAGAATGTTAAATCTCTACACAAATCAAAATTAGAACAAGATTTAGAAACCAAAACAAGCCTAATGATTCTTTTCCTGGTTTTTATAGTTTTGAGCTACAGTTTACAAAATAATCCTAAAACATAACATACAATGTTATAATATATTGCCACTGTGTATTACTCAAGTGCAACTCTTACCATATGTAACACACCAGGCCAGTTCAGCAATACCCAAACTGGTCTATACCCTGTTCAGTGAAACAAGTCCACAGATGTACTTTTTCTTCACTGTTGTAGCAATATCAAATTGGGACAAACAACTCCAAATTCTTATTTTTAATTATACTTATCTGGACCAGTAAGTAGCAAATAGTTAACTGTTTAGCAGTGGACTGGGGATCACTATTTTAAGAGAGAAGATATGGAGGTTAGAGAGATTTGATTTATAAACCAATTTATTTTAC
Organism: Thryonomys swinderianus; assembly: GCA_004025085.1. Taxonomy (NCBI): domain Eukaryota; kingdom Metazoa; phylum Chordata; class Mammalia; order Rodentia; family Thryonomyidae; genus Thryonomys; species Thryonomys swinderianus. The sequence goes on from PVIC010021427.1 coordinate 10,766, forward strand.
TGACCAGTTATGTGACTGTGGGAAAATTTTTGCAGCTTGTCTCTCAAATGGAGATAATATGTTTCCATTTCCAAGAGTTGTTATAAAGATGTAATAATGCATTCAACGCATTTGTCTATTAAACAAATATTTACTGAAACCCTGCTATATGCCAGAAAATTTTCTAGGATTTTGAATGATATCAGTGAAAAAAAGAAAAAGACAGACAATGCCAGAGGATAAAACAACAACAGAAAAAATAAGTTGATAATAAAGTATTTTAAAAGCTAATACTAAAAAAAGTGCATAGCAAAGTGTGGTGAGGAGAATCAAGAGTGCTAGGACAGTAGGTCACACATTTAATGAAGTGATTAGGAAAATAATTTTATTTGATAACACAAGTAGAGCCAGAAGCACAGAGCTTAGTTTATATGCAATAAACGGTAAATTTTCTTGTGATTGCTAGTACATGATTACTTAATATTGCCCTTCAGGAAGTTGAAATGGCTTCACTTGGAGGTGTTTATATAAATCCGTGCATGCGCATGCGAACGTATTCACAGACACATGTTCATCTGCCACAGTGATTTGATTTGAATTCAGCCAGCTCCCTCTAGTGCATGGCCTCTATTTCCACTCATGATCACTTGGAGGCCACACGAGTGGATGTTCGAGTGGCTGTGGAGAAAAATAGGGTAAAAGGGGATGTTCACAAGTTTGTTTTTGCTGATTAGCACACAAAAGCTGTCAAAAGGCAGCGACTGGCACATTATTCGCCCCTGGTTCTCTGTGTCTAACCTGAAAGTTTTCCTCTTTGCTAAAGTGTCACTATCTCTTCTGATCCTTCGAGATGTATTATATTTGGCAGCGGCCATGGAAGAAAGTACATGAGAGAAGTGAGAATTGTTGTTATCAACTAACCTTCACAGTTTATGTTTGTTGAAGATTCAACTGACCTTCACTACTTTTTCAAGAATAACCTACTCCCATGAAATTGTACATGCAGCAAGATAGAGCTTACATTTCAAAACAGAAACAGTCTAGATGTCCATAGGCAAAAGTGTATTGTAGAGTGGAGAGACAGTGGCTATTTTCTGCAGTGAGTCTGGACTTTTCTCTCAAATGATCAGAAACATCCAATAAACATATTTTTAAAAAAGAAATAAAATAAGCTATTCTTACTAATATAAGGAATTTTACTCTTTTGTTCTTTTATTTTCATCACAAGGGAGGTGGCAGAATGGAATTTATTGGTCTGGTGATTGATTTGAGAATTTCTATTTCGGACTTTATCTCCATATCCTCTGGAAAAAAAAAATCTCATGTGAATTTACTACTCAAACTGCTTTGCTGTTTTATTATTAGACCACACTCCTCTAAACTTGGCCAGAAATCAAAGGCCAATCCAGATAAGAATCTCCACAATGCACATTTTCCAAGCAAGTCAGAAGCTGCTTTGTTTTAACACTCAAAGAAGGCTTTTGTATTTTTGATTTCAAGTGCTCTGCAGTAAACCAACAGTCTATATAGATTATACAAAAGGGTCATGTGTTGGTTTGAGCCCTGTTCTGGAGGGAAAACTCACTATGGAGGAACGGCAAGGATTTAAACAATGAAGTGACAGCTGCCGGTTCTATTAGACCCTGGATTGGGCCAACTGCTGCTCTTTTCAATTTCACTGGGCTGTGCAGAGAGAAGTGGGGATGGCTGAGATGCTGGTGATAGGCGATGTTCCAGCAGCACCTGCACTTATCAGAGCGATACTTTCATCTGAAGACTCTCACATAAAATACTTTACAAGGAAGGGAAACAGTGCTGCCCTAGAAGGGGAGAAGAAAATACACACCTACTTCAACTTTCTTGTCACCCATTTAAGTACTTGTATCATTAGAACTAAAAGGAATGAAAAGCTTGAAGCTCTTGATTTATACCATATTTCTGTGGTCATTTTCAGGAGTTTCAAGATCCATTTTTAGCAGAAGTCTAACCCAAACTGTTAAACCCCATAGTCTCCTAAATTAAGCACTGATTTTATTTTTTTTTATTTTTTGCTACCTGGTATCGAACTTGCCAGGCAGGTGCAATTAAGCTCTAATTTAATGATGGATGTGTCTTTAAAAAAATACCTTTCTGGTGATACGCTTAAAGAAGTGAAATGAAATACTATTTCCCTCCACTTCTGCTTCAGGCAACTGCAATCCTTTTAATTTTCTCGTTACTGGAGTCAAATGTTCATAATGATTAGCTCTTTCAAACAGCCTGGGGCTTTGGTTCAATGTTTCACCGAAGAGTGGAAAATTGTAGTTGAAGTCAACAAGTCTTTGAGTCTTTTGATCCAGGTCTTTCCTCACCTTTGATTTGATTTTCTGATGGACTTCTCCTTCCCACCTGTACCCTAAGATGTTTCACTTGGGTTCCCTGGCTTAGAGTTTTGGTTGATTAACACTTCTGGGCTCTGTCTGTCTACCCAAGCTTGGGCCCAGTGATTATCCTGCCCACACCTCAGATCTGCTAAATATCGGTTTACTCAGTTCTTAACCCTGTTCTTTACCTCTCCCCTGATCCTTGCTAAGTGGTCCTCTGCTTTCCTACATGTAACTTTAACCCACAGCTGCCTGCACCCAGGCTGGTCCTATCCTAGTTATATCTCCACCATTGTCAGTGAACTGAATTGTCAGCTTCCAAAACAATTCAGTTTACACTTCGAAAATCAGTTATGTTAATTCAATTTAATGTATTGTTTGTCTCTCTGAGGAATTGCTGAGCCAATTTTTAACTGCACCAAATGACAAAGTCCTAAGAGAAAAAATGGTCAGGCCTTATACAGCAGCCTTTTAAAAATCCCTGCAGGAATCCAGAGTAAATGTGTTAGGTGCAGGGAATAAGCACTGTAAATTCCATCGTCTAAAGTCTGGTAGTTTGGCTCCAAAGCCAAAAGAAGATGCTGTATTAGATTAAGTCACAGTCAACAATAGTGGGCAGTGCTGCTTTTATTGTAATGCTGGGACTGGGATTCAGGGCCGCATGCTGGGCAAGGACCCTGCCCCTGGCCTATGCCCTCAGCCCATTGCAGTACTCTATCAGGAACTGCAAAGGCCATTTAAAGCACGGAGTGCTGTGCTCAGCACCCTTAGCTGTCTCCAGAGTCTGCTACCTAAAACTCTCACTGCATATTCTATTCTATTTAGGGATCTTCTTTTCAAAACAGTTGTAAACATGATAAGACTGGTACGTCTCACTGATCATTGCACCTTTAACTGCGTGACACACAATTCTTTGTCTGGTAAGTACCCAGGAATCACACAATTAGGTTGAATTCAGGGCTAATCTGAAGAAGGAAAGGACTTCCATTGCAAACTACAGTTTCACAGTTTTTTTCACACTGATAAATGTTTATATAACATTGAGGAGGAGGAGGGTGAAAGTAATACTCTGGTGGAAATGTCTCAATGTAAGAGCTTCTTAAGGAACTCTTATATTGCTAAAAATAGACTGATGTAATATCACTTTGACTCTGGGGCAAGAAAATAAATGTAGTATTCTGAAAGCCACTTAAAAAGTAAAAGCCATAGGCCAGAATTTAGCTCAGTGGTTCCTGCACCTGCCTAGTAAGCACAAGGTCGCTGGTTGGATCCCAGTAACCACATGCAACAATGCAGGACATGGTGATTCACGCCCACCAGCAATCAGTACCACATATCACAGCACTTCGGAGGCAGAGGCAGGAAGATTGCTGAGTTCCAGGCTTGTCTGGGGGTACATAGGGAGCTCAGGGTCAGCCTGAACTACAAAGTGAGACCATGTCTCAAAAAAAAAAAAAAAAAAAAAAAGGAAAATCCACTACTAGATAAATCCAGCATGATATTTTTTACCAAAAAAAGTCATAAAGTATTGGATGGTAAAATAACATTATAAGATTCATCAGACTTGCCTTATCCATCCAGTGTAAGATGAACTATAGAACGATTTTATCTGGCCATGAAGGCTTCCAGATCCTTCTGTCTCACACAGAAACACTGAACCCAATGAGATAAATGCAAACACTGTGAAACATTCTCTATGTATCATCAGCATAGAAAGCAACGCAAGTTATAAAAACATGCTGAACAAAGTCCAAAATACTACTGCTATCAAAATGCTGACACTGATTTTATTCATTTCTTGAGATCTAAACTGGAAAATCAAAAAAGATCAGATTGAACACAGGTCTTTATGATACGCTATAATCAAAGACAATATAAGGCTAAGTGTACAATGTGTAATGGAAGGTCTCAAAGGATAGAATTTGCTGCTTCTGGGATGGAGAGATGAGCTACTATTATCAGAATGAACTATATTCCACAACTTAGTGATTTATTACTCATGTTGCCAATTCACAGATCATTGTCATGTCACTCAAACAAAGAAATCTGAAGCTTTGCAAAGAATAAATACAGAAAAGGAAAGGCCTCTCAGCTCACATAGTCACATGCCAATAATGAAAAGGAAAACTAATTTGCTATCAAATGGCTTTTATCTTCACTTTGAAAAAACAGGCAGAAAGAAGCACTTTTTCCCTGTGGTCATATACAAAAGCAGAGTTGCTAAAAATTTAAAGAGATTAGCTTTCATACAGAACTGTATTTATAGAGAAAATAGAGATGCCAAACGGAGCTGGATTGCTCAAGTCTGGAATCCCTGTTCCTTTGTCATTAATTAATGCACTGTGTCAGGATTTGGCAAACTGACTCATGGACAAAATCAGATCTGTGGCCTGTTTTTCTACTGTTCAAGAGCCAAGAGTGGTTCTGACATTTGTAGATAGCTGCAAAAGATTTTTAAAAGAATTTTACATTTTGTGGCATGTAAAAAGTAGATGCAATTCAAAATTCAGTGTCTGTAAATAAGCTTTTATTGGAACACAGCCATGCCCACAGGTTAAAGATTGCTTACAGTAGTTTCTATGCTACAGCCCCCAAGTTGGATGGTTGCAACAGGCCATATGGGCTGAAAAGCCTAAAATGCTTATTATCTGAACCTTTATAGAAAAAAAATGTGGCAACCCCTGCATTATACTAATGACATACTTATATTTAGAAAGATGACATGACCAAATATGTTAGAAACACACTAGGACTTCATACAACTTTAAATCTGAAGAACAAATATCATCCTATGAAGATATATGGACATACTTCTATGCACATATGTATACACAGGGTACCTAGAGATGAGCATAGGGCAGCTAATACATATCAGGGATGTTTCTGGTAGTGAAGGGAATTCATGTGTTACACAAAAAGCTGCAAATGAGAAAAGACTAGCATTTGGAACAGATTCTTAGTGGGTCTTTGAGTTCTCTTTATGAGTCTAAAACAGAGACTACACTTAAGGGAATTTATCTCTTAAGACTGTAGAACCATTAGGCAGGAAGGAAGACCAAGGTTAGACCTTTCCAAATTTAAATCTACTGAAGGTCACCAGTATCAATGAGAATGCAATCATTCTTAGAAACTTGCATCACCTAAAAATAATCACAGGCTCCTTGGCACCGCCTCATTCCTAATCTCACATCCCAGATCTGCACAAGATTGGGTGTTTTCTCTATATTTAAGAACTGAGCCAGAGAGAAAATAGTGTAGAAGCAGAAAAATATATTGTTCAATTTCCTGGTCATGGGATTTTTACTTTAGACAATGCAGGTGTAAATGAAGTTTTGGCCTTTAAATATCCATACAATAACGTCTAAAAAACATATGGCCAGTCCTTGTTATTTGTGGGGGGTTGTAGAAGGGCACCTGTGGTCACCAAGATCTGTGGATATTCAAGTCCCTTATAAATGGTGTAGTATTTGTGTATTACCTGTGTGTGTTCTCCCGTATACTTTAAAACTTTTTAAGAACAATACTGGGATTAAATCCAGGGTCTTTGCACCAAACTACATCTCTAATCCTTTTTCTACTTTTTATTTTGAAATAAGGTCTGCCCAGGATGGGCCTGAACTTGTGATCCTCATATCTCAGCCTCACAGAGTTCTGGGTTGATAAGCATGTACCAACATGTCCAGCTGTACTTTAAATCTTAGTGTCTAGATTACTTATAACTGAAAAGTATAAATAGCATGTAAATAATTGTTATACTATATTTTTTGGAAAACACAAGAAAAGTATATACACATTCAGTACAGATACAAATATTTTTTCTCTGAATATTTTGGATCCACAGTCTGTTAAATCTATGGATGGAAACCAACTGATACAAGGGCCAAAAGTATGATGTAATGGCCTAGAGCTAGGAACTTCCCTATGAGCTGAGAATTCTTTGTTCTCCAGGGTCTCAAGGGTTCTTTGATGTTTAAATTACATATAATCAGTCAAACACTATGCATCTTATCACCAAATTTTTTTATTTTAAAAAGCTGACATAAAACTATGTGTTTAATTTATGCAGCATATTTTGAAGTAGGTGTATGTTATAGAATGGTTATATCAAGATAACTAACAAATGTATTACATTATATTTCATATTTAGTTTGCTACTGTCTTCAAACATGTTGATTGCTCAATATAAACTGTAATGTTGCTAATGGGCAGAAAGTACTGTCTATAGATGGGCTGAGTAAAATTTTCTTGTAAGATAGCCTTAGTAGAAAAACAGGTGCATTTTTAAAAATTTTACTTGTATACATGAATGACCCTGAGAATAAAAACTAGTACACAGATGAAATATATGTAATGTCAGTGATATGGAAACCTATACTTCAGGGAATCTTATATTGAAATATTGTAATGTCTCTACTGGTATCAAAACAAGATGTCACATCTGCTTCCTGATCAGAGAACCAAAGATGTCACATCTTGGCAACAAGTAACACTGCTCTGCTGTCTAAGTAGCCCACTGGGATCATAAGCTCAGTCCTAATAAAAAATTACAGGAACAAAGTTTAATGAAAGCCAGACACTGTATTTGTGAAGAAGAGGAAGGGGGAGATAGCTAGCTACCTTGGTCAGAAGGAATCAGGGCAGGGGCTCTGGAAAAGTGGAGAACTCATGGGCCTTTCTTCTTGGCTGCTTCTCTAGGTGGTGAGAGACCCCTCCCCAGACCCAGAACTTGGTGTAACTGGAATGGCTTCTGGGTACTTGTGCCTAATGTCATCTCTTTCAGTGGTCTATGTCCAGCATCCTTCTACTTGTTTACCTTCCTCTGACCTACTTTTAGGGCCTTATTTTTTGATGGGGTGGCTGGTTGGCAAGGGGGTATATGTTAGTGTACAGGTGTGAGTACACACTGCCTTCAAATTAGGTACTCCCTCCTTTGTCTTTCGCATATGCCACTGGAGGTGGTAGTGGCTTGTTCGTGCACTTGGCTTTTTCTCTGTGACCTGCCTGTCAGCTTTTCCTCTTATCTCCTGGTACAAGTCCCATGGCCATTCTGTGTCCTCCCCATCTGATTCTTCTCTCTTTCTCTACCCCTCCCCTTGACCTATTTCCCAGGGGAATTTTTCTAGTCAAGTTTGTTTTTAACTCCTCCTAGTCAAGATTAGCTAGAAGACCTAGTGAGGCCTCTGTGCTATTGACCCCTGTCTACTGACCCCTGACCCTAAAAAGAGAAACAATGAGTAGCTATAGGAAACAAGCAAGTGAAATATAGTACCTTGTTGATGGGATAAGGTAAAAGGTTTATACTATAAGACTGAAAAAGAGGGCCGGAGGGTTAGCTCAGTGGTTCCGGCGCCTGCCTCGCAAGCGCAAGGCCCTGAGTTCGATCCCCAGTAACCACATATAATGCTGGGTGTGGAGACACGCCCACCAGCAATCAGTACCACATACCACAGTGCCAGGTGTGGTGGCTCACGCCTGTAATCCCAGCACTCGGGAGGCAGAGACAGAAGGATTGCTGAGTTCACGGGGGCTTGCCTGGGCACCATAGTGAGCTCAGGGCCAGCCTGAACTACAAAGCGAGACCCTGTCTTAAAAGAAAAAAAAAAAAAAAGAAAAAGAAAAAAAGACTGAAAAAGAAAAAAAATGAAGGCCACATGTTCCTACCAATTCTCCAAGCAAAGTAAAATTTGTTGCTCTTCCCATCAAGAGGTAAAGTATATTTCCCTAACCCCTGAATCTGCTCTTAGGCTTGCAGCTGTAACAAACATGTCCTAAGAAGAATTGTGAATGGCCCTTGCCCTTTGCAATTTGCCCCCACCTGAAACTCTTTAGAATCCTCAGGCAACAACATGAAAAAATCCAGGGTACTGTACTGGACCCCATGGAGTATAAACAAGGCATCCCAGCTGCAGTCCCTTAAAGCAAGTACCCTGCCAGCTTCCAGACATGTCTGACCATGCTAGAAAGCTGGACCAGAAAAACCTCCCACCTGATGACCCACAGAATCAGGAGAAATAATAAATGCTTTTTATTTTAAATCACTACTTTTTGGAGTGGTTTCAGGATAACAGTGGTTCTTTAGCACAGAATAGATCATGTAATGGGAACTAAGTGGTTTCTTTGTTGAAAGTCTAATTGCAATGTTCTTGCCCAGAATGTGCCTGACTGTGAGGGTCCTTACAAAGTCCACTGAAGGTGGCTGGGCTATATGCTGAATGCTGGAGCTAGTTTACGGCACCTATGGTTACCCTAGATGACATGAGCTCGTGCAAAGCCCTAGAAGAACTTCTTGGTCTGGAAGCCACCTCTATGAAGACTATTATACAATTTAACTTCTTTGGGAATTCTACTGGTATGCTGGGATGCCTCAGATCCATTAAACTGGAGAACTAAATGGGTAGTTCCCTGTGGTCTTAGTCACTTTTCGTTGTTGAAAGACAATACTCAACACCCATAACTTAAAGGGTGAGAGGTTTATATTGGTTCACAGATTTTAGATTATTCAGTCCATAGTTGGCTGGATTGAGGACAGGGAGGGCTTAGTGGAAGGGTCTGACAAAGAAAAGCTGCTCACATAATGGTGGCCAAAAGGCAAAGAGTAAAAAGAGAATTCAGGGAGGGAATTATACCCTTTAAGGTTATACCTCCACTAGCTTTCTTTTTCTGACTAGATCCTACCTCACAGCAGCACAATTAGCTATGGATTTTTCAGTGGATTAACCCACAGATGAATACAGCACCCCCACAGTCCAAACACCTTCCAAAAGCCCGACCTCTGAACACAAGTCTTTCAGGGGACATTCTGATCCAAACCATAACACCTACTAGTTGAGAGTCCCTTTGTACTCCACAGTCTTTGGGCTTCTGAAATATATTTTAAATGTTTTTTGAACTTGTTTTGGATCTGGCAAGAATCTTTGGGCCACAGAAACTCCAAGAAGAGAGAAAATGACAGGCATCCCTTTTATAGGTTCTCAGGATGGGATAGTGTCATGCTTCTGAAGGCAGCCTACACTATGAAGAGGGAAGTTGACACTTCTCAGAAGACAGGGAATTTCAGTGAAGGTCTGGGTGTTAGAGCAGACTTGGCTAAAAATTAGCTTCACCTCCCTGACAAAAATGTGACTTCAGCTGTCTGGAACTAATTTCCAAGTCTGTAAAGCAGAGAGAAATGGGCTAGATGGTTATTTACTATTTCTTCTGGATTTGCCAGTGTTTGAAAGTTATCTCCCGGATTACACCACAGCCTTCCTCATCCTTCATTTCTTTAGACTTAGCACTGTCGCTTCCCCCTTCCTCAGAGTTGGGACTTTGAGGAAGAAGTGGGGCAGGCCCATTCCAGGACGAGATGGTCTCTACTCAGATCTTGTCTAACTAATGGTATGTGACTTCTCAGAAGAACATCAGTAAGGGCCTTACCAAAAAGGAGAAAATAGAAGAATTTTTGTAGGTGTTGGAAGAGGCAAACTACAAAGGCTGGAAATAGGTTTAATTACCTCCCTTTTACATACCCTTCCATCAATAAAGGACCAATAGTCCTCTCCTTCTCCCAGCTGACCTTGCAATAGTAGGCAAGGATTTCAACCCATGGCTTAACTTGTTTTCTTCTGGAATTCTGTTATCCTAATAAAATTTTGATTTTCTACAGAACATTAATAGACTACCTACTTTCAATTAATATGTAAGAGGGTCTTTTTTATTGGATTAGGGAAGGAAGAAAACAGCTATTTAAAGTATAACAATTTATTTCAGGGTTTAGAGATTTCTTTACACTGAGTGCTTTCAAAGCCTACCAATGGCTTCCCATCAAATCAAGTCCTCACAAGTTCCAGTGGCTTGACTTTGTTCTGAAATTGTCTTTCTCACTGACCACACTCTTAACCTTCCCTCCATCATTCACTCTTTTACAGACATATCTGCTTTTCTCACTGTTTCTAGAAGACACTAAGATAGTAATCATATCTTGGCTTTTCTCTGTTTCCTGTGTTTGGAATGATCAACCCTAGATCTTCTTTATTTACTTAAATTGATAACATATACATCTATTATAGGTTCATTATAATCTCTATCAAAATACCAATGGCATTCATCATAGAACTAGAAAAAACAAGTCTAAAAATTCTATAAAACCACAAAAAACCCTGAATAGGCAAATCCGTTTGAACAAATGAAACAAGGGAGGCATGTCTTAGTGACTTTACTCTCAGTGCTGAGACAAAGTACCTGACTCCTAAAGTTAAAGGGGAGAGGCTTTATTTGGCCCACAGTGTGTAGAGGTTTCAGTCTATAATCAACTGACTCCAAGGGCAGGGTAGGACACAGCAGAAAGGAGTCACAAAGGAGAAAGAGTTCATGGCACCCCCACATGGTAGCAAAAGCAATGAGACCTTAACTTTGTCTCCCTACTCCTTTCATTTTATCAAGACTGCTTAGGGAGGGCAGCACTCACATCCTTAGTCCTAGTGCCCTTGAGACTAGCATCATGGCACAAATCCATTCCAGCATCACACAGTCCAGATCCAGCCACCTCCAAAAAAGCCCCACCTCATTTGCATTAGAATCTGGGGGGACACTAAAACACAAGCCATAACAACCATTATTCTACCTGACTTCAAAACATACTACAAAGCTGTAGTAACCAAAAGAGCATAGTATTGGTGTAAAATCAGACACATAAGCCAAGGGGACAGAATACAGAGCTTACAAGTAAACCCAGGCATTATAGCCAATTGATTTCCAATACAGGTGCTTAGAACACGCACTAGAGGAAGTACAGTATTCTCAATAAATGATGGTGGGGAAATTGATATTAAAGTGTAGAATAATAAAGCTAGACTTCTCTCTCATATACGAGTTACAACAATCTACTTAAACTACATTAAAGGCTTAAAAGTAAGACCAAAAAATAAGAAACTATTAGAAATATAAAAAACAGGGCAAATGCTTCAGGACATTGAAATGTACAATTTTTTTTTTGACAAGACCCTAAAGACACAGGAAATGAAAGCAAAAATAAATGGTAACTGGGATTAAAGCAAGGGAAACACTCAGCAAAGTGCAGACAACTTACAGAATGAAAAAAATATATTTACAGTGTTCACATATGACAGAGTTGATATCCAGGATGTATAAGACACTCCAAAAAACTTAGAAACAAGAGAAACTCAAAATATAAATAAAGAACAAGTAAAGATAGATAATGAAAAAAAGGGGAGACAGATCTTTTACAAAAGGGAAAGGGACCAAGAGATGGAGGGAGGGAGGGAGGGAGGAGAGGAAGGAAAGGAGTTGAGAAAAGACTGAAGATGTATATGTACATGTGCCGTCTTCTCACGAGGAAGATAATCATTATATCCAACAAACCTGTGTTCATACAAATAAAAGCCAAAAACGAAAGAAAATCTAGCTTGATTTTAAAATGAACAATAGACCCAAATAGACATTTCTCAAAAGAAGATATACGGATGACCAACACATGCATGAAAAGTGCTCAGTAACACTAAATACCAAGGAAATGGAGTCCGAACCACAAAGAGGTCTCTCCCCATCCTAGTAAGAATGGCTATTCTGAAAATGAACAAAGATAACATGTACTGTTGAGGGTATGGAGAAAAGGGACCACGTGCTCACTATCAGTGGGAATGTAAATTAGTACAACATTACCATATGATCAAGGAATGCCATTATAGGAATGTATGTATGTATGTATGTAGTGAAATCAGTAAGCCAAGGAGACATCTGTATCCTGTTCATTGCAGCACTACTCAGAATAGCCAAAACAGAGAGACAAGTTAAGGGTGGATAAAGGAACTGTGGTATATATAAACAATGGAATACTACTCAGCTATATTAGTTACTTTTTTTTCATTACTGAGACAAAATACCTGACATCAAAAGTTAGAGAGAAGGAGTTTATTCAGCTTATAGTTTATAGACGTTTCAGTCCATAGTCAGCTGGCACCAAGACAGGGAAAGAAGACAGGCCTCACATTGGAGAAACAACATGGGGTGCACAAGGCAGCAAAGGTAACAAGGGAGGCAGTTCATGGCATACACATCATAACAATGGCAACAAGGGAGAGAGTGTTCAATAAGATCTTTCTCTCCCTTTTATCTTATTCAGAACATTGGGCTTAGGGTTGTGCCAAACTAATCACTCACTGTAGTGGCTTAGTAATTACTAGGCCTTAACCCAGCATCAAACATTCCCAACTCAACTACCTCTGAAATAGAAGTTCCCACATCATCTGCATGATGCTTTGGAGGGACACCTAAACACAAACCACAACAGCAACCATAAAAAATGAAATCTAGGCCATTTGCAAAAATATGGATGAAACTGGAGACCATTAGGTGAAATACGTCAGGCACTGACAGATATGTATTGCAACATCTCACTCATCTATGGAATCTAAAAATGTTGATCTTATACAAGTTGAAAGGTGGTTACTAGAAGCTTCAGACAGTGTGTTTGCGTGTTGAGGATGTGTGTGTGAGAGAGACACACAGAGATAAAAAGACACAGACAGAAAAGAGAGAGGAAAGGAGTGCACATGCATATAGAGATGGGAAAGGTTAATCAATACACACTAAGTTACTTTAGATACATTCGAGACATTCTGTGATACTAGTATCAATTATGGTGATGACATAACACAAAAAAGCTAGAAGAAAGAATTTTGTGTTTTTACTGTAAGTGAATACTAAATATTTGCTGAGACAGCTATGTTTAATCTGACATAAACATTCTACAATGTGTCCATGTATTGTACATTGCATGGCACCCCGTAATATGTATAGCTTTTGTTTTTTAGTTAGTTAAAATTTTAAAAATAGTAATTGCAAGTACTTATTGGATAGAACATAACATTTCAATCTGTATATGCACTGTAGAAAGATTCAAACTAAAACATCCATCACCTTACCACCTTTACATGACTTTTGTGGTAAGAACAGTAAAAATCTATTTTTTTTCAGAAATTTAGAAATACTAGGTACCTTAGTATGAATTGTGTTTATCACACATTGCAGTAGATTACTACAATTGATTATTCTAGTCAAACTGAACTCTTATACAAGGTCATTGTGTGATTTATTCATCCTCTGCCAATGGGATTTTTTCCACTTTTCTCTAATATTCTAGTAAGTAGCCAGGGCTGAGAATAACTGAGCTAGAAGGTCATTTTAGTTCAAAATTTCTCAGACTTCTCCATGTGTATAAACCTCATAATCTTGTTGCAGCACAGATTATGATTCAGGAATAGGGTAAGGATTATTTAGCTTTCTCATTGCCCAGAGAAAATACCCAACACCTACAACTCAAAGCAGCTGACTCTGGCCCATAGTTTTGCTTCCTTGAGTCTCACTGCAAGGCAGTAACATCCTGGCAGAAGCATGTGGTAAAGCAAAGGTATTTAGTTTATGGCAGCTGAGAGATAGAGCAGGACAGTGCCAGAGAGGAAGGGGTGACCCTCTGTGGAGGGTCAAACCTCCACGACCCACCCAGACACACCCAGAAGTGTGTTCTACCAACCACCTATGCTACTTACAAGCCAATCCCATTGACAGTCAACATTAACCCAACAGGGTATGGCCCAAGATTCTCCATTCCTGACAAACTCCATGGTGATGCTTATCTCTTACCTTGACAAAAAGCTCCTTAAGGAAAGACAGTATCCCTCAGTTGATGCCAAGTACAAAGGAGGAGCCCTGTGAACATCTGCTGACTGAACACTTTACCTTGTCATACTTTGCTTTTATGGTCCAATGATGCCATTAGTAGCTTGTCATGATCTGCAATAAGACAGTATATGTTACTTATTTGGTGTGTCAGGTTCTGTAATGTACGTGTGGGTGTTGTGAAAGATTTTACATCAGGTAAACCCTTACTATTAAATGCCTATACCACAGAGTCATGGCAATTTCATTCTGGATGAAGAATGAAGCTTTCCTCTCCTTTGAGAAGATAGAATGGGTTCTTTTTCCCCACATGCTTCCCATAGCTGTTATTATCATTTCAGTCTCACTGGGTTTGATGCGGAGTAAGGTAGACCTCAGCCAGAGAAATTTTCTGTGGGGTAAAAAGTGGGAAAGGAAAGATTCTGCTGTCCTTTTTGTACCCAACATCCCCCCATATGGTCATAAGTAGCGCTGATTCCTGACATCCATACCACATAACTGGGTTTCCAAATCTTAGTTCTCTCAAAAACATCATCAATTGCCTTTACAGGATTCCTTCTGAAGCCTTCTTCGCATCATTTTATATACCTTTCCTATCTAGAGTCTCCTCACCCAAAAGGAATCCATCAGGCACCCCATTTAGTCATGGACTAAATTCAAAATGAAGTCGCTGCTGGTCTTGCCCCACCTTATACCAGCATGGAAGACAATCTAATTTCAGGTGGTGTATTTCCTGCTCTCTCCAGAGTACAAAAGAGTGGGAGTTCTTCCTAACAAAGTGAAGAGGCACATTATTGTTTCAGAGTTTGCTGACAGGCTGAAGATTTATCCTGTCCACTTTTTCTTTTGACTTGTAAGAGAATTGCAGAACTGGAATCTGCAGTGACTCTGGGTCACTTGGTAATTTAAAATTGATGACTTGGAAAGGAAATGGAGATAAAGACAGTTTCTTGGGATGTGTCTTTTAATAGAAAAGTATTATAATTTGGGTGGTGGTGGCGGCAATGTTTTCATGCAACTCTTAAAAAAAACAGTGGTTCAGAGATGTACTTTGATCAATGACTTAATCAGCTAGGCGCTCATAGCCACCCCTTTCTAAGCACAGAGACAATGATGTACAATTTACTGATTAGAAAAGGGGAGCATGAGGTGCTAATTAAAAGCATTCAAGTACAATAGTGTGTGATTTCATGGTGTAATGCAAAAGCGAGACACAATGAATCTATGCTGTTAGAAGTCAAAGTAGATACTGCTGGGGGGTAGGGACTAGTAATTAGAATGAAACACCAGGGATGCTTTTGGGTTGCTAGGAATGGTCTATGTCTTGAGTCTTTCACTTGGGTATATTCACTTTGAGAAATTCTATTGATCTATATATGATGTGTGTACTATTCTTTGTATTCTGTATTTGATTTTTAAATTTGCAAATATGTATCTGTTATGGCTTATATCTAGATTGCCCCCCCCAAAAAAAAAAACCCCATCATGTGCTTACAAGTGAAGCTTTCAGGAGTAGATGGATCATGGGAGTATGATATGAGATCATAGGCATGTAATATTGGATTAGTCCACTGACTGGTTTAGCATAGTTCTGAGTGTAAATGATAGACTTACTGAAGATTCACCCTGGATGTGGGTAGCTTGTAGCTGGAATGGAATAAAAAAGGAAAGAAGAGAGAAGGCTTGCTACCTCCTGCCTACCATGCCATGGACTGTTTTCCCTCTCCCATGACCCTTTATCATGCCACCTAGCCTTGGAACCACCCGACTATGGACTAGAAGCCACTACAAACTTTATCTTTGGATGCCAGCTATTTTGCCTAGCAGTGAGAATGTAACTAAGACATTTTCCAACACATATATTTTAATTTAATCAAGATTTCTACTTATGAATAAATCACAATATAAAGAAATTACTGCCTGAGAATATATTACGAAATTTGTTGTTCAGTTAAAGAATGGATCCCTTTTCTTCTCTGAAACTCACGTTTTCCCATCAGACTTTAGAGTCACGTATATGTTAGCCCTCTTCTGATCTTAATGCCTTTGCTTTGACTGTGCTTAATGCTGGAAAAGCCATTACTTGGAAGAAGCTGTAACCTTAATGGGCTTCTTTATCTTGTTGACAAATTATATCTTGCACTGAAATATGCAGCCTTCCATCAGTTATTAGTCACTGAAATGTCCACAGATCTCAGTGGTAGTATTCATTATCAATACCTGCAGGACAAGATGAGGGACCCTTGTGATCAAGCCTAGTGCTTCCTGGATACCAATTAAGTCTCCACACAATGGGGTTGGCTTTCCTTATCAAGTTAAGCAATGAATTAAAATGTCAAGGCACATTATACCAGTGTATGCTTTACTCCTTCAAAACAAACCAGGTGTAATAAATGAATCCTTGGGCATTTTACAATTCCTGTTTTAAATTTAACTTCTGGGGAATGAGTGTACTTTCCTATGGTTCATTTAAAAACTATAACTAATATACATGAAAAGGTGTTTCTCCCACCTCCATTCTGCACCAGTGTCCACCCCCACTGTCAGCCTGGGAGAGGCTCTGTCCTCTCAGAGACTATTAGTATACATTCAAATCAAATATGTAAACAACAATAAAGGATTCTATCAGACTCCTGTGACCACAAACAATTCTGTGCCAGGATCCTGCTACTTACTGTAGTCTGAGAACCAGAAGTATTAGCATCACTAGAAACACAGACTCTCAAGCTCCAGCCCTGATCCATAGACCAGAATCTGGGATTAGCCGGTTTCATGTTACTGTGTAAGAGCACAGACCAAGTAATTCTTAATAAACTGGAATTCACTGGCTCACGGCTCTGGTGGCTGGGCGCTGGCCTCTGCTAAGGGCCTTCCTGCCACATCATCAAGCACTGACGATGGTGAGAGAGAAAGGGGCTAAACTTGCCCTTTCATAATGGTATGAATTTCATGTACAAGTGCAAGCTCTCAGTATCTAATCACTTTTTTAGACATCCCACCTCTTACTGCTGTCACAATAACAATTAAATTTCGGCATGGGTTTTTTGTTTGTTTGTTTGTTTTTTGCTTCTGCAACAGTCTTTCTATGTAGCTCAGGCTGGCCTTTTGCTAAGTCGCCCATGCTAGCCTGCATCTCACAGTCCTCCTGCCTCAGCCTCGTTAACGCTGGGATGTTCTGTTATACCCAGCTTCAATGTGACTTTTGGAAAGAACAAACATTCAAAGTATAGTAATCTCAATTTTCACAAAGTGCCTAAGGAACCTGCAGGACCTTGAAGTATGGGATACAATATAACAGGAAAAACAAACCTGAAGTGTCAAGAGCTGTGGATTACTAACTGATCCAAATTATTCCTAAAGCATTCTTCTCTCTTTGAAGGACAGTTAACTCCATATATTCTCATTATGCTTTCACAAGTTTCCCAGAGATTTTCCCCCATCCATGTATATGGTACTGTGCAAGTACCCCAGAGAGACACTTACAGCTCTCTGAATCACTCCCTGTCATCTATATCATTAGTACTTGAGGATTTTCTCTGGGGTCTGTGTGGAACAAATGATGGATGTCAGATGTCTGAGTGTTCTGGGCGTACCTAACCAGAGAATCTGGTTGGTTCCAGGTTTCTCAAGAGTTTTTCCTTAAGCATTTCCTGCCTCCTAGTTCCTCTCTTCCTCTTCTGCTGGCCTCTTTTGCCTTCCCTGAACACCTGGCCCTGACTCTCATTTGAAGGCAGCACCAGGTTGCTTCCCCTTCCAGTGCACATCTCTACCTGTCTTTGCTCTGGATGTTTTAGTTTTC
>PVIC010021428.1:0-28586 GCA_004025085.1 Thryonomys swinderianus
GAGGAGGGAGGAGCTGCGGGCAGGAAGCGGCGAGAGGAGGGAGGAGCTGCGGGCAGGAAGCGGCGAGAGGAGGGAGGAGCTGCGGGCAGGAAGCGGCGAGAGGAGGGAGGAGCTGCGGGCAGGAAGCGGCGAGAGGAGGGAGGAGCTGCGGGCAGGAAGCGGCGAGAGGAGGGAGGAGCTGCGGACAAGAACGCACCCTCTGGGTCATGTCCCAGTCACCCGCACTTCCAGACTCAGCCCCACTTTTCCAACAGCACATCCAGCCATGAACGCATCCACAAATGAATCCACTGAGAAAGCCTTCCAAAGGCCCCACTTTTGGAAGTGGGGGACATTTTAGATCTAAGTCAGAATGCATATCAAATATTGGTGACAACATAGGGCAACTAGAAATCGCTTACATGGTGTAGGATAAACTGGGAAGCACTTGACAGCAGGTTCTAAAGTTAAACGCATGGCTGTTCTATGAACCAGAAGTTATAATCCATTCCATCCCCACATATACATGTCCACACAAAAGTATGTATGAGAGTATTCTTGGTAGCTCTGCTCCTAATAGCCCTAAACTAAAAATGACAGATACATTCATCAACAGGAGAATGAAAAAAGATATACAGAGAGCCACATAATGCAAAACTACTTGGAAATAAAAATTAGCGAACTGCTTCTACAGTAAATGGGAGTCACACCAGTGCTTCCAGTTGAAAGAAACCAGGACCAGAAGATCATCTAATATATGATTCTACTGATATAATTTTTTTTTAAAAAACCTTAATACCGAACAGGGGTGGATATTGGGGGGGTAATCCTTCCTGAGAAAGGATATTGAGAACTTCTGGGACATGAGAAACACGTAAATGTCAATCCACCCCTGGTTGCATGTGTGCCTCGGTGTGAAAAGCTGCACCGCGCTGTGTAATTAAGATCAGCACCTTTTACTTGATTTAGTGCCTAAGGCTGTGCTTCAGTGAAAAGCTTAACCAAATGTAAGCCCAGCCAGAGAGAGTTCTCTTGCCTTCAGCTCCTCATCCCCCGACACATACATCCCTGAGATTTATGAGGGAAATTGTGCCCCTCTTCAAAAAGCAGTATCTTCTACATTATTTAAGCAGTTCCAAGATAGAAAAACCACATCTCCCAGATGTGTCAAAATAGCCCAATGAGAGGGAATTAAAACCCGTCACACCTAGTAGATCAAAACAAAACAGTTCTTTTCAGATGATTAAAAAGAGCTGGCAGTGCACTGAATTCAGATCCTGGGCAAACTTTCAGCGAGAAGGATTTGGACTTCTGTGGTAGTGGATCCAGCAGGAACCACATCAGTATTCGGTCTTCTCTTCAACCCACTTTTCCTGGGGACCTTGGTTTCTGGGGGTGCAGGCATCACAGCGAGGGTTCAGAAGGAAGATGTCATATCCTGCTTTCATCTCTCGTCTTTAGTCCACAGGAAAATGCTCTATGCAGATGTCTCTGTGGGCAACGTTTGGGAAGGTAAAATGAAAACAAAATTCAATACCAACTTGGTAAAGTACTTTCCCGCATCATGTTCTATCCCCAGGGGAGAAGTTTTGGGGAGGGTTTGGTCCTGCTCTGATTCGGGGCCTCACAGGATCATAGTCACAGCTTAATCAAAAGCCCTTGGACTCCAGGATGTGGCAGAACTTGGAGCAGAAGGTAGGGGAGGCCTGAGAGATGTGGGAGCTGGTCTCTTCCTCTTTTGCCTTTAACGGACCAGCTTGTCCTATGTCCCCTCCTGGCCATTACATGCTTCCTTGTCACTGGCTCAAGGAAGTGGGGTTACTCTTCTCAGACTAAAACTCCCAGAACTAGGAAACATGGTGAAACTTTCATCTTTATAAGGTGACTATATCCTGTATTTGTTACAGTTATGGAAAGCTGACTGACATACCTACAATAAATTAGTTTAAAGGGTATATAAAGCAAATTTACTGGAGTCGAACGCAAATGACCATGAGGGATTTGGGGGGTGGGGGGATAATAAAAATATTCTAACATTAGACTGTGGTGATGAAAATACTGAGGATTAAGTCAGGGCCTTTGCACTGAGCTACATCCCTAGCCCCTTTTTACTTTCAAATGTGGGGTTTCACTGTGTCTCAGAGTTGCCCAGGCCAGGCTTGCACTTGTGATCCTGTCTCAGTCTCCTAGAGTGCTGGTATTATAGACATGCATCACCACATCCATCAAGGTTATGTAATTTTAAATTTGATAAAAGTCATTGTATTGTACATCCAGATGAATTTAATGTGCTTGAATTATAACCCAGTAAATCTGTTAAATAAATAAATGTTTTTATATATAGATTCATGTAGATATAGCTATAGAAACATATTGCTATGGAGAACATTAGACATAGATAGAGCTTCCCTACATTGAGATAATAGTACAAACTTTCTGGGCCTGGGCTGTCGGCATTTGCCCCACCTGGGCAGGGCCCGGCGGGGCCGTAGTTGAAGACCCGGCGGGTCAGCAGGCTGCACCTTCTGTCCCTGTCCCACAGGCAGGACCCAGCTGCCCAGTTCACGTTTCTCTCCCGCCTCCAAGTCCTGCTGTTGGACAGTGCAGCTCACGCCAGAGGGTTCGTGCACCTTTGGGAAGGAACTTGTTCCCACAGGTTTTGTCTCCCCCAAAAGTGTTGGGGGGCGGTTGCCCCTTGCATTTCAGTCGTGTCTGCCCGAAGTTGACCTCTTCCTAGCCTGTGTCCTTGGGTCCTGATGGCACCAGCGCCAACGCACGCCTTTCTACAAGCGCCACACGTCTGTGTCGCAGGCCAGGCCTTCCTGGGTGTCACGGCTGGGTGGACAGCACTGCTGCCCTCCGGCAGGGGACATACTTCCACTGTACTGAGGGCCCTGCTGGTTTTCTGTCCCCCTTTTCACAGAGTCTAAGTCCCATCCTCAGGCATGTTCCAACCAGTAAAACATGTCACAGGAAAAGAAGGACTATTGTTAGGAGCAGATTCTTTAGACAAGCAAAGACCAACTCTCAGAGTTTCTTCAAGCAGATTTTTTTTTTCCAAAAACGGATCGCTTTTCCTGAAAAACAAATTATATTCTTGTCTATAACCTAATTTAGAAAACTACTGAATATCAGTAGGCAGTTCTGAAATAAAATTTTTATCTTTTATCTCTTTAGGATTTTTCTGTTAGTGGAAGCACCGGACAGAAATACAAGTGAGCCTGACTGTATCTGGTGGGTATAGGGCGAGTGATTTAGCCATATCTACCACTCTCTTGAGCTATAAATGTTTAATTACATTATCATGCCAATATATATCTGCAGTGAAAATACATTATTACTTTGACTAAACATTGTTTGAGAGGGTTATGCATTTTCCCTTCATTTTGTTCACTCAGTTTAAATATGCACATTTTGAAGTAGATTGTTCCTGATACTCAGCAGAGGGTCTATAGGTGTCCCCTCATTTAATGTCACCCAGTGTGTCCACCACGAAGACATGAAGATTACACTGGGCCCGTGCAATTATGTAGGAACCACCTTCTTTGTTTTTTGTTCTTTTTTTATTTTGAGATGGGGTCTCGCTTTATACTTCAGGCTGGCCCTGAGCTCACTGTGTAGTCCAGGCAAACCTCGAACTCAGCAATCCTCCTGCCTCTGCCTCCCAAGTGCTGGGATTTCAGACGTGAGCCACCACACCAGTCATTTGTGGTCTGTGGTACTGACTGCTGGTGGATGTGAGTCACCACGCCTGGTATTGTACTTGGTTACCGGGGATCAAACCGGGGACCTTGCACTTGTGAGGCAGGCTCCGGAACCACTGAGCTAAATCTCCGGCCCTGTTTTCTGTTCTTTACATACGTATTCTCCAGTTCCTTCAGTGTTTCTAGTGCTGTTTCTAGCCTTGTTTTCTCCTACACCAGTGCCGTAAGGGTGCTCCCTGGATCTCTTAGAATTTTACACACAGCGTCTCGCTCAGAGGATTTTATTGAGTTCAACTTCCAAGAAATCAAATTGATCAAACAACCTAGCAGAACCCAAAACTGCCTAAGATTCGGCGATGTGTGTGTTAGCAAGTGCGTGTCAGTTAAGACGGTCCAGCCAGGCAGCTACAGAAGACACAACTGAAACTCGTCTGGACAGTCTGAAATGTGCCTCATGTGGCCCAAAGTCCAAAGATGCAGCTGGCCCTGGTCGGTTCCCTCAGACCTGCAGCTTCCTGTCTCCATGGCCAGAGCGTGTCTGCGTGCTGGGCACGAAGCCACGTGTGGAGGTCACGGGAGGCTGCACGGCCTTGGAGTCCTGGGCTCACAGGAAAGTCTAAATGCTCACTCTCTTCTGCCCCTTTTCAGAGCCTAAGGAGAACCACATCAGTTCCACTCAGGAAAGAGCATAAGTGCCCTACATGAAAGTCTCTTCTAGATCTGCCCTGAAAAGCTCAAAGCGACGGCTTTAGGGGTGAAGCTCAGCGCCACCACGCCTGCATCACAAGGACAAGGCAGAGTTGATTCTCATTCCAAAAAAAAAAAAAGAATATGAAAATGGAAACAAATTTTAAACAAGGCGGAACTGATCCTTGGGAACTTACATATAAGCAAGACACAACCAAAACACTATTTGAAAAAATGTAACAAAATGTAGCACATAACAGAGTAAAAGGCAAGATAACTCCACTTAGAATTCACCTGAAAAAAAATAGTGTAACCTGTAAAAAAATGTAAACCAGATAAATAAAAGCCAGATTGGGAAATGAAAGGGGGGGGGTCTGTGAAAGTGCTTTGTATGCTCAGAGAAATGCAGGGCAAATGAACTGATAAAAAGGGAAACAGGTGACATTTTTAAAAATCCAAGTAAATTTCAAGAGATGAAAACTACATTATCTAAGTGGGCCTCTCAGCAGAGTAGACAGTACAGAAGAAAAGCTCACTACGATGTGGACAAAACAATTGACCCAAAGGAAAGAAAAAAGGAAAAGAAAGACTAAAAGTCACAAAGAATCCATGTCTTATGAGGCAATATCATACTGAATCACATGCATGTCCTAGAAGAAGAATAAATACAGGGAGAATATTAAAACATTTGAAGAAATAATGGCCCAAATTGCCTCTAGTTGATGAAACTATTCACAGAACATTTAAGAATCTCAAGGAACCTCAAGCAAACTAAAAACATAAGAAAGGAAATCACATCAAGATCCATCATACTCTGAAACTGTGGAGAACCAACAATAAAGACAAAATTGTAGATGCCATGGTGGGGGTCAAGATACGTCAAGTAGAGAGGAACAAAGACAAGAATAACAGCAGAACCCTCATCTGAACGTGTCCACGGGAGAAGAGAGCAAAGTCAAGTTCTGAAAGAAAACAGCTGTCCACCTGGAACTCCATTCCCAGGGAAGCTATGTTTAAACAAGGAAAATGAAACAAATTCTCCAGACAAACCCAAGCTGAGAAAATTCGTCACCCGCAGGTCAGCAAAACAAGCTGTGATCTGTGGGGCCAGCTCTCCACAACCAAAGCTATAGACTCATGTTCATCCGAGACAGTGTAGATCTCGTGGAAAATGTGAGCAGGTCTAGAGGGACCTTCCACGGCGAGGAAGCAGTCCGTTCCCTCAGATGATGTGCCAGCCGGGACCTCTCTGCACTCCTAAGCAAAGACTGGCAAATCCACCCCGCCCTAGTCGGACACGTCAGCGCTCCCTTTCCAATACTTAACAAACAGACAATAAGGCAAGATGAGAAAGTATAACCAACGTTATCGCCAGTCCAACCGAACTGGTAGTTATTAAATTATCTGCCCAAGAACAGATATGCAGGCTCTCTTGGAGGACACAGAACTTTCTTTGAAATCCACCATGTCCTGGCCTTTGGACAAATTTCAATATCTTTAAAAAATTGCAATCACACAAACTATGTTCTCTGATAAGAGAGATCAAACTATATTGAGTTAAACTAGAAAATAGAAGAAAGATGTCTGGAAAATATGTGGAAATTAAACATTAAATAGCTTCTAACTAGCCCAAGGGCAAAGGAACAAAATCAAAACAGAAAAACATGGGGCTTCTCTGAAACTTAGGCAACAGCCCATGGCAGAAGAGGAGAAACTTCGAGGATCAATAAGTTAACTCTCTACCTAAGTACACTGTAAAAGAAGTGCAAAGTAAGCCAAAATAGGCAGAAGGATAAGAAAATAAAGGGCAAAATAAGAGAAACAGTAAAACAATACAGAAAATCAAGGAAACCACAAGATGGTTCTTTGAAAAGATGAAGGAATGAGAAAGAACGCTAGGATGACTGACTTTTTAAACATGAGAGAAAAGAAATGATTGCTATCACAAATGAGAGAAGTGATATTCCTAAAAATTTTATCAACATTCAAATAAAAATAATGAAATTAATGTAAATAATTTTATGCTTCCAGATCACGACTTACATGAAATGGACAAATTTCTTAAAAGATATAAACTATCAGGTAAAAATTGAAAGCTTCGGGTCGGAGGGTTAGCTCAGTGGTTCCAGCGCCTGCCGTGCAAGCGCAAGGACCTGAGTTCGATCCCCGGTAACCACATATAATGCTGGGCGTGGAGACACGCCCACCAACAATCAACACCGCATACCACAATGCCGATGTGGTGGCTCACGCCTGTCATCCCAGCACTCGGGAGGCAGAGACAGGAGGATTGCTGAGTTCGCGGCAGCTTGCCTGGGCACCATGGTGAGCTCAGGGCCAGCCTGAACTACAAAGCGAGACCCTGTCTCAAAAAGAAAAAAAAAAAAAAAAATTGAAAGCTTCAATCATTTTCTATTAATAATGAAATTTAAAGAAAAGTTCTGCTGCTATGACTTTGTTGGCAAATTATACCAAACATTTAAATCATAAACGCCACCATCCTTTTCACACAAAGTCTTTCAGACAGTAGAAGAAACACAGTGCGGTTAAGGAGGCCAGCAATACCAGAACACCACCACCGTGAGAAAGTCACAGTAAGGGAACACTACCAAGTGACATCTCCCTGAGACAGAGGCACAAAACTGCTTAACACAGCTCCACAGACTGAACCCACTAATACATGAAAGGAGGGCTGCATTATGGGTAACGGGAGTTTCTCGGAGAAATGCAAGGTCAGCTTAACACATTTGAAGTCTCATAAAAGAAAATCCATATGATCAACTCCATAGACACAGTGGCAGTACAAGCAATGGCCCCACGACCCATCAGACATCAAGACCACTGGTGTTAAAAGTCCCTGGGGAAAAGAAGTCCCTGGAGTAAAACGGCATCGTATTGCCCATGGCCTGGGCACAGCCTCCTGTATGCCCTGAGTCGTCTCTGGATTACCTCCTCTCCTCTTTACTGTGGTGTGAGTGCCCATCGTGTATCGTCATCCTGCACTGGTCAGAGAGTCATGAGGAAGTGAAAGGCCTGTGCTTTGTGCTCGGCAGCCATACTTTTCCTTCATGATTCTGAATCCATAACTGGCTGGACCCGTGGATGTGAACTCACAGATTCGGGGCCGACTGTGAGTGAGAGTAATCAGCAACAGTGATGTGAGCCGGGATGGTGGTTTCTAGGTGTGCAGGGGTTGGACTGTCTGTAGAAAAGCAACAGAAGATATTGGGAATGAGGAAAGTGTTTTCTATCACAAGTACAGGGTTCAGGGAGCAGCCCACTGCATTAGTCAATCTTATCAAATCATACACTTAAATAACCAGACCTTTCTATTCATGAATGACAATAAAATACAGGGAATGTTTAAATATTCAGAATGTATTAGAGTACAAGACACGCTGGCCCTCAGAATTCTCACCCTTACTTGGAACGCACACGCCCATCCTTCTTGCCGCCCTCTGAAGCAGCTCTGAAAAGTTCTCTTCCCTGAGGGTCTCAGTGTCCTAAACCCACTGAACACATGTCCCTTCCACAGTCATTTGGTTTTAGGGAAGAGCCAAAGTAGCATGGTGCCAGCTCGGGTGAATAAGGTGGCCGAGGACAAGCTGCGATGTTTTTACTTGACAGAAGTTGCTGGAAGTGTTCTGAATCAATTAAGGACATCAAAGGTGCCCCACAGTGCAAGGACAGGCACGCAGAAAGAAAACTCCAGAACGGCTTCAGCAAGGGACAAACAGTGGGGTAGTGTGATCCAGGTTGAGGGATTCATTGAAATGTGCCTTTCACTGCAATTGCTTTTCTATTTAAACCACACTGTTTTGTTTTTTTGTTTTTGTTTTGAGACAGGGTCTCGCTTTGTAGTTCAGGCTGACCCTGAGCTCACTATGTAGCCCAGGCAAGCCTCAAACTCAGCAATCCTCCTGCCTCTGCCTTCTGAGTGCTAGGATTACAGGCATGAGCCACCACGTCCAGCATTGTGGGGTACAGTACTGATTGCTGGTGGACGTGAGTCACCACACCCGGTATCTTATCATCATATGTGGTTACCGGGGATCGAACCAGGGACCTTGTACTTGCTAGGCAGGCGGCGGAACCACTGAGCTAAATCTCCAACCCAAACCACATTATGTTTTTAAAAATCAGCCCTTGTAGACTAGAAATACTTTAGTAGTACTGATTCAGGAAAAAAAAAAAAAAAACTGGGCCTGAAGACACTAACTGAGCCAATCCTAGGCCAGGAGAGTGTGTGACCTTGACCAAGAATCACCCTGGGGGAGAAGGAGCCCCGTCTTATGCAAAGCTGGGCTCACCTGACACCTGGATTAAATGGGGCTTGGTTGGCACTGAGCAGGGAGAGTCTACAGCCACCGGCACTTTCTGCGGAGAGTCGTCCCTGGACTGGCTTTAGAAAACAAAAATGCTCTTGTTAGAAACTAACCACACACAATCTCGCAACTGAAGTCCAGCTCTTCAGGTGTAAGAAGGCCTGACCGAGCACCCCCGGTAACCGAAACGCACAGAATGTTAACGCAGAACAGCTCCAGTGTCAGTGCCGCACGCCGAGCAAACTGCTCAGAAGTGGCGAAGCCAGAAAGAGGCCGAGCAGGGACGCTGTGACAAGCACATGTGCTGTGTGACCTTCCTGACCCCTCCTGTCCCTTCCCTCCATATGGATGATTTTACTTTCACTCCTTGGCTTTGTAGCTGACCCTTCTGACTTCGGCCCAGCTTGCAGGGAGGAAAGCCATTCTCGCGGCTGTGCTCCCGAAATGCTCAACCCCCCTCCGCCCATGCGTTTTCCCCCCTTCCTTAATGTCTGCTGTGAAACGTAAGAGGCCCGACTCAGCCAGGGTTCTGACTACAGCGGGCCCACGCTGGATTTCCGGACCGCTGGTTTTCACGGGTGACTAATAGAGCCATGCAAAGCTCCTCTCCGGCCACTCGTCTGCATTATGGGTGATGCTGAAGATTTTGGACGTAAATGAACTGAGATCTACCGTTGGCTCACTCAAGACATCTGCCCAGCTAAGGCTGATAATCCAGTACCATACTCGGTGCATTCTCCAAGAGTCTGTGGTCCTTAAACTCCTGAGGAATGTGGTAATCAAAAAACAAACAGGCCTGTCTTCATTATCTCAGCCTCTAGCCAGGGAAGCCCTCCCTGAGTTAATAAACACATCATGTGCTGCCCCGGGCTGAGAGAATCTGAAGAAAGAGTGCTGGTTCTCAGAAACTCGTAATGAGAAATAGGGTCCATTATGTTGGTAACTTACAGATGATAAGTTCGTTTTTTAATTTATTTATGCTTTAATGTGGGTCTTTGTAGATACATGCTTCCTTTTTGGAGAAATGAAAACTATGTAGCCCTCAGCACTTTTCATTTAACCTTAGCTGTAGGAAGCCTGAAAGTCAGACCCACCACAGAATGCAGTGCCAGGCCCGACGGCCTCCGTACGTGCTCTGCGCGGAGCCCAGAGATAGCGGGACCCTTGCCTCTGACAGCCTTTGCTGTCCTTAGAGAAGCTCGTAGTCTGCACCTTGAATTGCTAAGCACAGAATGGAGATTTCCTGGATCAAAAGGAAGGATCCTCCCCAGGACAGTCTCCCAGAGTGGGAGCCCTATGAGAAATGCATTAATATTAGCATAATATCAATATTATATTGTAATAATTAGCATTCCTGTTTGCAGCATTTTTTCCCTTCGGCACTGGGCCTTAACCCAGGAAATTCACACCGAGCTACACCCTCAGCCCCAACCCCTTCCCTCTCAAACATTTTCCAGATGAGGTCTTGTTAAGTCTCTAAGATGTAGAGGCTGAGCTAGAACTCGCAGTCTCCTCGCTCGGCCTCCCCGAGTGCTGGGATTACAGAGCGAGCAGTGCTGTCTGCTTCGCGGCTCTGTTCGGCCCTCCGCATCTGCCGGGACCAGACATTTGGAAGCGTCCCGATGGCCTGGTGTGCGGATCCTGCCCGTCGCTGGGATTCCTGGACCGGGCTCTTGCTGTCCGTCCCCGCCCGGGCCGCCGCGTGGCCCATGCTGCCGTCTCTGTGGCCCTCGCTTGTGCGGCCCCCACCAACCCGGGTCCTCCCCCCCCCACAGGCACCAGGCAGGGTTCCGCTCCGGGGTGGCCTGGCCAGGTAACTCACGCAGCGTAAGCGGCAGCGTCAGGGTGCGGAGGGGCCTCCTTGCTTCCGGCCTCAGCCACCGCGGCCACAGTGCTGACTAGCCACTGGCCCAGGGTCCTGAGCACCTTCGGAGCGGAGCTGCCCTCGCCTACGGCGGCCCCAAAGGCATCGACCGGGACAGCTCACGGCCTGCAGGTGTCAGCCTGTTCGTTTCTGCAGTGTAACCTGGCAGATGCTGAGGACACAGCCCGGCCCGGGTGTCTGTGATTCTTCTGTTTCCCAGTATTGCATAATGTTTTCACATCTGATATTTCACTAGACCCTTTGGGTCTTGGTTGCGTTCCTTTTTTATTTTGTATCTTATTAGCCACCATGATTTTTATAGACCTCACCATTTACTCTAAATTCCAAACCCGATACCCTGAGGCCTGTTTTCACTACGATCACTCTACTTAAGGATTTCATGGCTGCTTCCTGGTTGAAACCCTGTGCTGGTGAGCGTGGGTATCCTACCCCATCGCTGTGTGATCCGATTAGCATGCATGAAATCCCTCAGGGCTGTGTCTGGTGCACAGTAAGTGGTCTGGGGCTGTGGTTCTAATGATTTTTGTCATTATTGGGAGCTTCCTGTCCCCCCGGTGTATTCGCTCGCCACTCCGGCTGTTTGGGACACTGTCCTAATTCTAATGGTGCGATCTCTTCTCTCTCTTGGCCCCCTTTGCCTGTGGTGAGCACCCGTGTCTCAGGTCTCTGCACCCAGCTGTGTCTCCAGCCTCACCTGATCCTTAGCCTGGAGTTAACTTCCACACGGGAAGGCCCTGGAAGGCAGCAGAAAGGGCTGAGCCTGGCCCACTGCTGACTCACAACTCACGACTCGCTTGGGGGAACCGGATGATGGCTGGCCAGAGCCATTAGGGCAGGAGGTATGAGCTCAGCGGCACTGCTCCGGCATGACAAGGGCAAGGTCCTGAGTTGGATCCCCAGGACCAGAGAAAAATTTATATATGGGCCGGAGATTTAGCTCAGTAGTTCTGCCACCTGCCTAGCAAGCACAAGGTCCCTGGTTTGATCCCAGTAACCACATACAATGATATGATATTGGGCATAGTGACTCATGCCTACCAGCAATTAGTACCACACCCCACAATGCCAAGTGTGGTGACTCACGCCTCTCATCCCAGCACTCGGGAGGCAGAGGCAGGAGGATTGCTGAGTTTGAGGCTTGCCTGGGCACCATAGTGAGCTCAGAGCCAGCCTGAACTACAAAGCGAGACCCTGTCTCAGGAAAAAAAAAATTATATATAAAAAAGTAGAGGATGCTTTGTAACATAGCAAAACCTAATAATTTCTACCATGGTTTGTACGTGGTCTTTCACTGCTGAAACTCACACAGAATGTGACCATGTTTTGTTGGTATCAAGAGGAGGCAACGATGAGGCTGTTGACGTTGTCCTGCGGTTGTGGGTTTGTCCTCACGGGGCTGGGCCAGGGCAGCCTGTGTTCCGTGCCCTCCACATGCACCCGCCCGCCCTTCCGCTTTCTGCCAGTTGTAGAAGCGGCAGGAGGCCTCGCCAACCCTGCTCCGGACTTCCAGCCTCCTGAACCGTGAGCCCAGGGAGTCGTCCGCTTCTGTGAATGACATCCGGGACAGGGGAACAGAGACCACTGTCAGAACTGCAGAGAGCGGGCAGGACGCTGGCCAAGCTCCTCCCAGCAGCGCAGCGCGCAGCCTGGCGCGCAGTCAGCCCCGCTCAGCCTCTTGTTTTACTTTACCCGGAAATGCAAGTAACGTTCACCTCGCATGGAGGACTGAGCGGCTGGTGCAGCGCGTGCAGCGCTGCCCGTGTCCCCGGTACCTTTCTGGCCAGCCTGTCCGCCTCTGTCCGCCTTTCCCAGGCGTCCCAGTGCGGCTGTCCCGCCCTGGCTCCGACCTGGACGCCCTGGAGCAGAAGCCTGTGCCCGCTGAAGAGCCCCTGCCTCGCTCTGGGCCTCCTGCAGCCCCAGGTCTCAGGGCCGGAGCAGCGGGCGTCCGCGATCACGCAGGGAAGCCTGCGCCTTCTGAGTCGGGTCCTCAGCCGCCATCTGTCTCGAATTTCCCGCTGCTGCCCTTCCGCAGCCAGCGGACTCTGTGGTATCGTCAAACCACAACAATCCAGCTTCCTCTCCCACCGCACACCTTCCCGTCCCAGTGTTTTCATTCTCGGGAAGAGGATGGTAAATCCCGACTGTGCTTTCTCATCTGTATCCAATTTGTGACTCACCCCGCAGGAGGTACAGCGCCCGAGCTTCTGGGTTCCATCACGGCCCTTCGGCTGCTCCCGGGTGCCTGGCCTCCCCGAAGCTGAGTGCCAGCTCTCAGGAAGGGCTGAGCGATGCCAGCTCAGTGCGTGTCCCGGACAGCCCGAGCCTGCTGTCCTCGTGCTCACGCCCTTGCCTCTCTGCCCCCCGCGGCTATTCGCCACCGGCTTCTGTGTTCTGCTGTACCCTTCCCGGTCACAATGGTTCCCTGGTACCATGGGAGACCGGCTCACGTCTGTCACATACACCGGTGTGGCATGTGCCAGTAACCTGCACGCACCCTCCCAGACACACGTGATCATTCCAGGTAACTTGCACGAAGGAACAGACTGTAATCCGCGTACACGGTGCTGTGCGGCACTCGGGGAACCTGGACAAGGAAAACAGTCCACACACATGCAGTGCAGATGCCACCGGGTGGGCTGCCTGGGTGCCACTTCCTCAGTGAGGTGGCGTTTTCCACCCCGGGGGCCCAGATTGGAGCTGAGCCGTGCACCAAGATCTCGGTTCTCCATGAAGCTTTTCCTGGCCACCCTCCAAGCACACGCGCCCCTTTGTTTATCTGGCACCCTCCTCCTCCTCCTCCTCCTTCTCCTTTTCCTGGCACGCTGTTCTCTTTGGGGAGGTTCCCCACCGTGTGAGACCCCACTTGCACCTTTCCTGCTCCTGATTCCTTGTATCAGAAAGCAAGGAGTCAGTGCTGTGCGCTCCCCACCCAGCCGTCCGCAGCGACCGGTTCCCACGCTTTGACCCCGCGCCCGTGGCACAGGGCCGCGGAGCATCTGAAGGTCGGCAGCCCCCGCGGTGCTTTGTCTGCTCCGCCGTCCTGTTTGTGGCTGGTGACCTTGGCCAGGCTTCTCTTGCCTGACATCTGGGACTCTCTTGTGCTTGGGTGTTTGCCAAGCCCCTCTGGGCCCCTGCGGCTCCGTCAGAGCTGTGTCCCCCGCACACGGTTTTCCTTTCCGCTGACCTGCCCTTGCGGAAAAGCCCAGAGTCAGCCTTTGCCGCTGGTAACTCGGGCTGTTCATTTACACGGTGTGGGTCACCCTCACGTGGCCACAGCCCGCTAGCTTCAGACTCGGGGTGGGGGCGAGCGTGAAAGGCAAATGCAGGAGGAGGAACACGGGCTCTGCACAATGGGAAACGCTATTAAACGCTAGCAGAGTCAACAGCAGTCTCCATCGCAACAGGGTTTGCACGGTGAAGCGTCTTGGGTGCGCGAAGGAGCGAGTGGGGCGCGGCGGTCCTGGAAGAAGCAGAGGTCCACAGGGTGCCACGTGGAAGGGTGCCCAAGGGGCAGCGGCGAGCCGGGAACCCAGGCAGAGGGAGAGGCCCGAGTGCCGGACAGGCTGGCTCTCCCCACTGGTCCTGTCGCTTGCCTAAGCAGGAAGGGAGCCGAGACGTCCCCACGGTTTCCAGCCACGCGCGGCCACCGGGGTGCTTAGCCAGCACTGTGGAGCTAGAGGCTGAGGCGGTTGGAGACAGTGAGGCAGTACGCAGTGACTGTCATTATGTCACTGGCTTTGGCGATAGGACGTTAGCTACTGCTTCTGGAAAGAGCCATTGTTTTCCAGATTTGACAGAGGCCCTGGGAGGGACCCGAGCTGTGCCAACATGCAGGAGCTAACAGACAGTAGGGGCACGGTGTGGCCCGGCCCTCAGTCTCCCAAAGTCTCAGAGTCGCGCATTGCTCCGGAGGACTCATCCCTCCTGAGACCCTCAACAACCTCTCGGGGTAGAAGGGTGCTGTCCATTCAGGACACAAGTCCTCTTTTGTCGTGCTAATGTCATCTTTCTAGCATCTGAATATTGTCTTTGCCACTAGTCTAATGCCAGATTTATAAGTTATTGGACTCTAATTTGGCTTTTTGATCAAACATGAAGAAAACAGCTCTCAGACAGCCAAAAGTATAGAATATCCAGTGATGTTTGCTTCATCAGAAACAACCGCACATGTCAACAGAAAGTAGAAAGAAGCCCCAGTAACAAGCAGACAAAAATGATACCAGGACAGCTGACAACAAGGCACTTCGTAAGCGCCTACTTCAGACTTTTCAGATAATTGGTGTCCAGCTATAAATTTCTTAGGTGCTACTACTGTTGCAAGCTTTGATTTCCCTGCCCAGCTTTCCTGCTGCAGGATTTTACTGTCCCTGACACCCAGCAGGCAGACATGCCCTACAGAGTCCAGGGGACAAATGCTGTTTACATGTCCCTAACAACAGCTGTCTTCTAGGCCTCTCCAATTTGACTTCCTCTTCCTCTAGAAAAGAAAAACACAGTCACCATGTTCCCTAAAGACCAAATGCCTGCCAAAAGAGAAAAAATAGTGATCTTTTTAGTTTTTGATGTAGCTGATTGCGATTTCGTGGTCACCTCCATTTGTTACTTGGCTTTTAGGGAGTGTTCTTCCCCTCTCTTCCTCCCCTCAGGATCCCCTGTCTTCTTCCTAGATAAACAGAAAGGCGGAAGAGAGCTAGTCTCTGCGGGCATCCAGCTGCCTCTAAGATCCTGGCCCAGTCCAATCTGCCCCTGGGCACTAGGGCCCCACAACACGCCCCACAGGAACTCTGAATTCCCGAGTCCTAATCCTGGCTGGCAGTTGAAGAAGCTGATTACTGGATGCTTCCGCGGCACTGTGCTGAACATTTCAAATCTTTTTGCTTCCCGCTTTCAGATGTAGGTCATATATTTACCGCTTTTTATAGATGAGGAAACTAAAGTCAAGAAAGTGAAATAATTTTCCAGAGATCATCCAGTCAATTAAATGTGGGTGTTGTCGTTTGTCCCAGGCAGTGGGATCCCTGCACTAAAAAATATTTTTTTCATTAGTACATAATCATTACATTTGTCGTGGGAAACCTGAAGTTATAAATAAAGAGCCAAATAAAAGATGGCTAATAATGTAGGGAAGTCTTTAAATGAGAAGGGGGTGGAGAAATGGAGACAGAAGAAAGGATATGAAAAAAAGAATTCAAAGGTCTGGCTTTTTTTTTTTTTTGCCATTGCTTTTTCTTGTGTGAAATCCTTGTTCAATTCTATTTAAATATATGTGGATACACATATATTTATATACTTTTGATTTTTGCATCATACCCTGGGAACTCAGATCTGTAAATGTAAAATACTCCAGCTGGCATGGTGCTCACGCCTGTAATCACAGCACTCAAGAGGCAGAGGCAGGAGGATTGCTGAGTTTGAGGCTTGCCTGGGCTACATAGTGAGTGAGCTCAGAGTTAGCCTGAACTACAAAGCGAGACCCTGTCTCAATAAAATAAAATAAAATACTCTAAGCCCCTTAAGCAATCATTAAACTGGGACTGTAAAAGAAAGGGAACTGCACTAATCTTGTGTTTGTGCATGTGCATGTGCGTGTGCGTGTGCGTGTGTGTGTGTGTGTGTGTGTGAGAGAGAGAGAGAGAGAGAGAGAGAGAGAGAGAGAGAGAGAGAGAGAGACAGGGTCTCGCTTTGTAGGTCAGGCTGGCTCTGAGCTCACTATGTAGCCCACTCAAGCCTGCAACTCAGCAATCCTCCTGTCTCTGCCTCCAGAGTGCTGGGATTACAGGCGTGAAGCACCACACCTGGCATTGTGGTTTGTGGTACTAATTGGTGGTGGGCGTGAGTCTCCACGCCCAGTGTTGTATGTGGTTACCAGGGATCAAACCAGGGACCTTTGTGCTTGTTAGGCAGACCCCAGAACCACTGAGCTAATCTCTGGCTCTGCACTCTTATTTTCTATAGATGCATTAGGACCCAGTTTAAAGTGACATAAACCCAACTCAAAGTAGTTAAAGAAAGCTCCACAGCATGTGGTTATAGGGAAGGTTGGAGCCCAAAACGGTGCTCCTGCTCAGGACCCCACCCTAAACCTGGTCACAGAGGGTGGGGCTGGGTTGGGGAGGTTTTGTGCAGATAGGGCAGAGCCCTGGGGCGACCATGAAAAGAGCAGGCAGGGTGTGGCCAGACCACCCCACAGGTGTCTACGCAACCGAAAGCCACAGAGTTTCCTTAGGGGCAAATTCTCTGAAGAACAGCTGAGAGGAGGGTGACAGGGACCCCTCTTGGTCAGGCCCGGGCGCTCCTCACACTGGCCCCCGTGCTCTTACAGAGAAGCAGAAGCAGTGTGGTTGGAAGGAGGAAAATTGTCCTGCCGTGAAGTCAGACACCAGTCAGAACTGCAAAGCAGGGAAAAGCCACAGAGGTGCGGATAAAGGACAACCTCGTGAGAAATTCCAACAGGAGTACATCGTAGGTACACCAACACTAACTCAGAGTGAAGTCCCAGAACAAGCTGGAGCGAAGCAGTCCACGCGGGTTCGCAGCACACGCAGAGCGAGTGAACACAAGGGGAGGCGTCAGACTGATTCGCACAACTGATAGCAAAT
Source organism: Thryonomys swinderianus (assembly GCA_004025085.1). Classification (NCBI taxonomy): domain Eukaryota; kingdom Metazoa; phylum Chordata; class Mammalia; order Rodentia; family Thryonomyidae; genus Thryonomys; species Thryonomys swinderianus. The sequence goes on from PVIC010021428.1 coordinate 17,180, forward strand.
CATCACCCCAGCAAATCAAAAGAGACAAAATGACAGCGTGGGATGACACACTAACCCTAATAAACTCATTATCTTCGATGATTTTTTGTGAAAATGTGAGATGGGCAAAGTGTTATGAATATTTTTTGATAGAAAAACTCGAAGGATATTTTTAAAACATTTTATCAGAAACACGATATAGTTTGAAAAAAGGGGAAAACACCAAAGCGTTTGAAACCTAGAGCCCTTTTCTCGGGCCGCCGGGATGACTAAAGACAGTGACATCCTACTACCACTTGGCCGGGACCAGGCGCAGGGTGGGAAGTGAATTACAGGGTGTGACCCACAGGAAAAGAAAGAAAAAGAAAGTGCATTTCAGCAAGAGGCTGGCGCACGGGCATTCCGTGGAGCAGCCCCCACCCCGGCCCGGCTGGGCCCGGCCCTCCTGCGCCCGCCCCGACTGCAGAAGCGCCTCAAGTCAGCGGAGGGCTGGGCCGCGCGTGCGATCGGAGGCGGCCCGGGGGCGGGGTCTGGGCGGCCCGGGGGCCGGGTCTGGGCGGTGCGCGGGCGGGGTTGGAGGTCTGTGGCGGGGACGCGGCTCGGCCGGGAGTCGGACCGGCGCTCGGAGCCGGCGACATGGCTCGCGCGCTTCTGCTGGCGCTGCTCTGGGTGGCGGCGCGCGCGCAGCCGAGAGGTGAGCGGGGACGGCCCGGCGGGCCTGGGGACCCGGACGGAGCCGGGCGGCGGGGCCGCTGGGCTGGAGAGGCGTCCGGCGCACCTGGCCCCGCGCGCAGCTCGGGCACGTGGGTCCCCTCAGTCCTGTTAGCCCGGGGCGCCAGGCTCCGCGGCTTTCGCGCGCCGGGGTCGCCCGCGGTCCGGCGGCCCGGGGAAGCAGTGGGGGAGGGCGGGGGCCGGGGACGCTGACTGTCGCGCCGGCCGCAGGGAATGAATGGGGACCGAGTTCTCCGGAGTCGCCCCATTGTCCGGGCGTGGCGGCCGGGAAAGGGCGGGCTCCGGGGACCACTCGCGCCCGCGTGGCTGGGGACAGCGACCGCGGGGCCAGCTGCGGGCAGCAGGGGCCGGGGCGCAGACGGGCTTTGCCAGGCTTCGCAGCCGCGCCCTCCCCGAGCCACCACCCGGCGGTGCCCCGCGCGCCTCCACCGCGGGCTCGGCGGGGAGCGAGCGCGGTGCCGTGTGCGGCGCGGGGACGGTGGCCCTGGGGCAGGGCGGGCCGGGGACCCACGGGAGGTGGTCGAACACTTACTGAAAAATCTTCCAAGAGGCAACACCTGCTGAGGGGCATCTTCCCGCCACAGGAAATTAATTCTCAAAAGCTGAGGTCCGAAGTCTCTGGCGGAATCCAGACGCCCTGGTGGGAGAGATGCATGCGGGGCGTCGAGCAGCGCGGAAGGGGTCGGGTCACCAGGCCTGCAGGGCCCAGCTGCGCTCCGAGTAGCCCAGGGCCATTTGCATCGCTATCGGGGAAGAAAGGGGCCGGCCTTGGACTCGGAGCCGGCTGTCTCTCAGGTTGCTTTGAAAGTGAACGACCCCGTTTCCCACAGGGAGGAGGGAGGGCGGCGGGCCTCGGTTTATTGTTCTAAGAAGTCGAAAGTCTGAGGTCAGGAGGAGCCTGAGTGCTTCTGGGCCCCGTGGGCCCCGCACTTGGCCCGGGCGAGCGGATGAATGGTGTTTGGAGAAAGTGAGGCCGCACCGCACGGCGCTTTCCTGCCTTGAGAAGCTGCGGAAACCGGCGGGGCGAGGAGCCTTTCAGGCCCTGGGCAGCCGGCGCCCAGCTTCCACACCGAGCCTGGAGCTTGCAGGGCAGAGTTTCGGGTCCTGTGTCTGAGGTGACCGTCAGGGAGTGGTGTGATGGGGGCGTCGCGAAATAACCCTCATCCGCAGTCACCTGAGTTAGGGTTCTGGTGGAGACGAGGTTGCAAACCGCAGTCACTGTTGAAGACTTTTTACGACAGTGAAAGTCACATCGCTATGAGTTCCCCTGGCTTCAAAACACACACATCTCCGGTTCCCGCCAGTTTCCCAAGCAGTTCTGGAAGAAGACCTCTTGCCTGACTGTCTTTAAATGTGCTGAAAAAAATACAGAGAGTGTTGCTGCTGAATTAATGGCAGTTTCATACTGTGGCATATTTTAAATTTAAACACACACTGTACTTTTAGACCTTGCCCCGTGTGTGTGTGTGTGTGTTTGTGTTTGTGTGTGTGTGTCACATATGAAAGCCATCCTGGGTCTGACTATTTTACCTGCGTGGGCCCTGAACTCTTGAGTTCCAACAGCTTTCTGAGTAGCTGGCACTGTACCCTACTGCGCCAGGCTTGGTGCTCAGAGTTTTGAAACCAAACATTATCTAACAACTTACAAGAAGTTCTCTGTTGTTTCCTCGGCTTCACGCTTACAGTTTATGGTCTGAGAGTTGCAGCAGAACCTACATAAAGAGAGCTGCTCCTAAGTAAGAAATAATGACTCTTACGCTTCTACAAATGTGCTAGATTCATAGCTGCCGGTGACGTAGAACCATAGTCTCTTCTCTGCTTGGCTCAATATCAGCTCTTTGTTTCAAACCATCTGTGTCTTTATTTTTTCAAGTACAGAAAAATCGGAGGCTATTCACTACATTCTTGTAGGAGGCCTGGGTTGGAATGTAGCGAGTGACCACAAGCACCAGGGACAGTGGGTTTCTGTGGCTGTGTCCTTCAAGGAAGGTCTGATGACGAGTGTTGATGGAAGCAACCAGAAGACAGGTCATGAGTAATGAAATCCGCCCACCTCCCATGTGTCTCCTATTTTTTCCTTCCTCTTTTCTGGGCAGTAAGTCCAAAGGCTGCATCTACAGTTAATCCTGTGTGACTCAGAACTCGAGGGCAATCACGACATGAAATAAATGTACACTGTTCTTTGCTGTCTTGTTGCTGCTCTTAGAATCGCACGGCTTCATCCACGAGTGTCATAAATACTTATGTGACCACTTGTGGCAGAGTAACCATCCCCGAAACACTCCCGTTCTATCAGAGTTCACCCGCCACGCTCCGTGGATGTGCGTTCATCACTTTCAGTACATTTTCCTAGGGCGTTAATGGAAGCTGTGTCCTCAGGCTTCCGGTGTTGAATTCTCAGTGCTGGCTGTGGCGGGTGGGCTGGGCGAGCCGCGCAGTTTATAGGATGGGAGGTGGCCAGGCCCGCCAGGGACGGCTGTGACTCGTTACACCAAAGACTGCAAGAAAGCATTTTGTGTGGGGCTGGCGCCGTCCAGGGGCGTCATGATTGCTCTGTGCAGGACTCCGTGGGTGCGGCTGAGCCCAGACTGGCTCCTCCAGGTTGCATGACCCTGGAACTGGAGCCTGGACCTGACATTAGTCTTGGGCTCCCGCACCGTGTCCATCTGTCACTTTCATCCGCTGTGACAGTGGCCGCGTTTCTCACTGGGGACGTCAGTGCTTCTTTCCCTCCTCACCTCTGTCCCCAGGGTGGCGCTGCTGTGACTTTCCTAGAAAGGCCGTCTTGGTAACTTGTCCCACCCTGACTGTGCACATTCTCGGCCTCTCTCTCTGCTTCCTCTGAGATGACTTTACTTTCGTGGAGTCTCAGTGAGAAGCAGCCTCCTGTGTGGTGCGTCGTTTTTATGCCGTGTCCCTGCTGGGTCCCCTGTGGGCCTGGCCTGAAGATGTACCTGTAACCCGACAGCATCCTGTCACCTGCCACGCTGAGGTAAACTGAGGTGGTCCAGCTGGCGTCAGGATCTTGCACCTGCTCCTCTTACCTCTGCTTGTAGCTGGCAGCGATAGGTGCTGGCCAGTCCCTCCCTCTGGGCTCCTGCATCCCAGGAACGTCCCGTCCCCCAGGTGTCTGAGGCTGCAGGCCCGGTTTGCACGGAGTGCGTTGGATGGTTGCCTTGTGAGGGCCGAGGGACCGCTGGGCTCACGCTGCATGTTCCTTGCTTGCTCGGGTAGCTGTTTCCTCACCAAGCTTTAAATAGCAAACTGTTTCACAGAGCAGTTTCTCCCCTCAGGAGAGTATTCCAGGTGAAACTCGGAGGCTCGGAGCCGTGGTCCTGTCCCCTGCCCCCCACCAGCTCCTTCAGTGAGCTCTCGAAGGTGCGAATGTCCCTGGCTAGGCGCTTCCACCTGCCTGCTTGTCCCTTTCATGTGGGACAGAAGGGACAGCACTGTCCCCTAGGCCTTGCTGGTGTAAGATCTACATCATCGATTGATTTCATGGCATTATACTACTTCTAAAAACACTGTTTACTGTAGTATTATTAATAAGAGCTTTAGTCCATAAAGAAATTTTTTAGAACATATTTTAGAAGTTCAGTGTGAAAATACATTCTTATATTCCTAGCACCCTGGGAAGCTGAGTCAGGAGGACCACAAGGTAGAGCCCAACCTGGGCAACTTAGTGACTTCTAGGGCTGGGCATGTAGCTCAATGGCACTGTGTGTGCCTGGCAAGCACAAGGTCATGAATTCAATCCCCAGAACCACAAGATACAAAACAAAACAAAACCCCTTAGTGACTTCTGGAGACCCTGTCTCAAAATTAAGTAAGTAAGTAAATTAATTAATTAATTAAAAAGTCTGGGGAAGTACCTCAGTACAAAGTCTCTGGGTTTAATCCATTTATATATAATTTATAGTAGGAGAAGAAATACATGAGATTTGTGATACAGGAAATCCAACTTGAGAACAAGTTTGTTCGAAATGAAGGATAGTGTGTCAATAGGTTTACTAACAAATACGATTTATGATTGGAACATTGTAGTAGCTGACCCCGAAAACTTAATGTGTAAGAAAAGGACAAAGTAAAGCCTATATTTTGGCTTAAAAAATCAACTAGAAGCACCGAGAGAGACGTGGAAGTTAAACTTTAGCTCAGTTTTAGTCCCATCCTTCAGAAACATGTGAACAGGACAGGACGAGCCATAGCCTCCTGGGAAAGGGCTGTGAGACCCACGTACACGACTGTAGATGATGCCTCTGCTGGTTTTACTTCTGAAGCGCTAATAGGCACCTGCAGGCCAGAGGCGCACGCGCTGCAGAGGTGATGGGGAGGGAGCCCGGTGTGTCTGAGGCCCTGAACTTCGGCCCCTCGGAACTTGCCTGTCAGGGCACTTTCAGTCGCTGGTTCACCGCACTGTGTTCTTTATGCTGTGGTGACAGTCGGTGCTGGAGAGACCTTGTGACTGCCAGGAGCACAGAATGGGGCTGCCCGGCCCTTTGTTCCCCAGCCTGGCCGGGAGCCCTTTTTCCCAGTTAACTTGTCCCCAGTCCTGCCTGGGGGAGGCGGCCGGGGCAGGCAGAGTCCCGCTGGTCGGATAGCATTCTTGTCTAGGTGAGCCGGCTGTCTGGCCATCCGGAGGGACTGGTGCAGAGACAGCGTCTGGACATCCGCAGATGACTTTGGGGCCAGCAGTTCTTAAACCAGCCTCCTGCGGTTTGGCCCTCTTCACTCCAGAGGTCGTTTTTGGGGTCTGAGCTCGCCGGTGGGGCGGTCGGAGCTGGATGCTGGGTGTTTATGAAAAGTACCGTCTTTGCTCGTTCCTGAAAGTATTTCCTGCACTTTCTTCCAGTCGCTCTGTGATTTCCCACTGGAATCTCAGGAGATTCTCTACCACAGCGGTGTCAGAGAAGATGTTTAAGTTCAGCAGATGCTTATAGTTGAGGTCGAATACTCGGAGACTGCGCATTGCACACTAGGCTGGTTGTTACAGGCCAGGCTTTGACGTCTCCGGACTCCCAGGCGGACAGGTCCGCCCATGAAGCGCGCTCTCCTCACTCTGTGGCCCGCTTTCTGAGGGTGACCCCGCCTGACTTCTGTCTGTGTTACCTAACCCTGCTTCCGGCTGCCTTTTTTTTCCTTTTTCTTTTATTTTTGTACCTCTTATCCAGCTTCTGCGTGAATTTTTATTTCTTTCTTTAAAAAATTCCCGACGTTTTGTTTCTGTCACCTGTGCAGATGGCCCGCAGCGGTCACGGTCACACAGCAGCCCCCGCAGGGTTCCGAGCCCTGCTGGTATCTTTGCCACCTGTCCCACCCTGAGTCACACTCGTCCTGCTGACACTCTCTCTCGCCGGGTGTCCCTCCACCTCTGCTGGGCCCTCCGTGTCCTTCCAGACTCAGAGTTGATGAGGACCTCAACTTATCACAAAACACAACCACATTCAGGATCATTGGCACAAGCCATTGGCAAGAGTGCCAGCCCTTGCCCGTCCCTCCTCTGTGTGTGATTTCCATTTGCTTACAGAGAGCCACTCCCTGTCTGCTGTGCCCTGGCAGCGTGTGGTTTGCTTGCGTGGCTCCCTCATCCAGATGCACCCGATTCCCCTCGCCCCCCACTCTCACGCACAGTGCCTTGCCTGTGCGCTGGGACCACCTTTCCTTGCCCCTGTGCCAGCTGTCTCATTCTTGCTGTTGAACGTGTGCTGTTTTGTGATGAGTTGGGATCCCTGTCAGCAGGACTGTGCTTGAGTCTTCTTCCGGGTGACTTGCCCAGAATGTCATTTGCTAGAGTCAAAACGAAGTGATGCTTAAGATCAGAATTTGGACTCAGCATTTCAGGGGTGTGGGCACCCTGTAGTGGAGCCCAGGCCAGTGGACATCTTGGCGAGCCTTCTACCACAGGGCTACCTCCCAGCTCCCCTTAAAAAATTGTTTGGGGCTGGAGATTTAGCTCAGTGGTTCTGGCGCCTGCCTTGCAAGTGCAAGGTCCTGAGTTCGATCCCTGGTAACACATACAATGCTGGGTGTGGAGACTCATGCCCACGAGCAATTAGTAACTACATACCACAGTGCTGAGTGTGGTAGCTCTCGCCTGTCATCCCAGCACTTGGGAGGCAGAGACAGGAGGATTGCTGTGAGTTTGAGGCTTGCCTGGGCTCCATAGTGAGCTCAAGGCCAGCCTAAACTACAAAGCGAGACCCTGTCTCAAAAAAAAAAAAAAATTTGTTTGTTTAAAACAGGGTCTTGCTGAGCCAGAGGGTTAGCTCAGTGGTTCTGGCGCCTGCCTCGCAAGCGCAAGGTCCTGAGTTCGATCCCCGGTAACCACATGGAATGCTGGGCGTGGAGACACGCCTACCAACAATCAACGCTGCATACCACAATGCTGGACGTGGTGGCTCACGCCTGTCATCCCAGCACTCGGGAGGCAGAGACAGGAGGATTGCTGAGTTCGCGGCAGCTTGCCTGGGCACCATGGTGAGCTCAGGGCCATCCTGAACTACAAAGTGAGACCCTGTCTCAAAAGCAAAAAAAAAAAAAACAAAACAGGGTCTTGCTTAGTCACCCAGGTTGGCCTTAAGCTTGCAGGCCTGCCCCAGCCTTCCAGTAGCTGGGATTAAAGATGTGTATCCCTGAAACCAGCAGCCAGCATTTCTTAATCTACAGATGACTTCAGGGCATGAGGTCGCGGCTCTGAGACCTGAGTCACTGCGGGGGAGGGTGGTCAGGCCCGCTGTCCTGTGCGGTGGAGATAAGGGGCTTTGCTTTCACAGTCACAGGGTTTGTTAAGTGATTCTCAAGCTGGCGGAGCTTAAGGAGGAGAGGGGCGGAACAGGCCTCCAGGGGAAGTCTCCGCGGTCAGCAACAGGAGCCCCTGGGGAGGAGGCGCCCGGTGGCTGAGTTCAGCTGCTCGGCAGGACAGAGCAGCCTCAGCCTGATTCAGTCTGGGAGGCTTCTCGGGGAAGCGGCTCTTCGAGATGCCGGCTCGGCCACCGAGTAGATGGCGATGGCCCGGAGGGCCTTGGCTGCCCGTCCACAGGGGTGACGGCGTCACCGTGGCCCACCCAGAGCCCTCAGAGTGCTGGTCCAGCGGTTGGGCCGCTTCTTGCCCTTCCATGCATTTTGCAGTCCCGTAGTGGAGGCTGGTAACTCGTCTGGGAACCCATAAGGCCACGTCACGCGTTCTAGAGCTAGAGGGCTCTCACACAGGCACCCACGCTTAAGCAAATATCCAAACGGTGCAGAAACAAACTTCAGGGCCTGAACATCTTGCACCAAAGTTGGGTAAGCATTTGGGATTGCCTTCCGGTCTCCAGGGTCACCATGGCAACCTAAGCCTGAGGTAGCAAACCCAGGGTTGCCCCTAGTTCGTGTGGGTGCTGGGTCCGTGGGCTGCTAGACCTTCCGTCACCCTGGGGGAGGGCAGCTCAGCGGGTGAAGCCAGATCCAGATGGTGTTTCAAAGACCTTCGACTCTGCTGTCCAAAAGCTGCAGGGCTTGTCCAGGTAGTCGTTGAGCCAACTCTTTTGGGGTTTCTAGTTTAATAATTGCTTCTAGAACCTTCTCTGCCACTGGCTTACCTCGCTTCCCTGCTGTTGTGTCCCAGATGGGATAGCAGCCTTTTCCACCTCAATATCCCTAGTCTGTCCTTCTGAGCCTCTAACTTTTGTTAGTTTTGTTTCTCTTCTGTTTCCTGGAGCCCTTACAGCTCTGTGATTACACTGGTGTATTCTGTGACAGCTGGACTTGCTCATTTACATGCTGCCTGCCTCCCACGGCTCTCTACGGGTGCGAACAGTTCAACACCGTCTCCCCGAGTTTCCCAGGCTGGCCTTGAGCCCTGGAGTTTGCGTTCCTTCCTTTCGTTTCTTGTATCTGCTGAGTCCTTTATTCTCTGATGTGTCCATGCACCAAACACAAGATGCAACCTGGGCCACCCTGTCCCCTGTCCTGGCCAGAAGGACAGTGGCTCGAGACTGGATGGAGAAAACTGTCCTTCGCTTCTTCCAGAGGAGCAAGACTTCTGACATTCTGGGCATGAACAAAATTTTCCCCAAGCACAAGATGCTCAGGGTAGGGGTTGAGGGGCTAAAGTCTCTGTGACAGAAGTCAACTTCTATGTTTTTGCTTACGTTCAAAGTGAAGCGAGCAGACCCAAAGACCACGTCACAGGACAGGAGGAGAGAGCAGCAGAAAGGTGGGGGCCTCATAGGACCCTGAGCTTGTAGGACCTCCAGACCCCCCTCTTGTCCTTGGGGTGCAAGCTGGGGTGTTCACCCTCTCACACCTGCTACAGCCTGGTGCAGAGCGCGGCACACCCCAGACAGGGGTCATCCAGCCCCAGCCCGTTTGTTTGATATCTCTCCTCTCACACTGGCACAGGGGAACAGAGAGGGCACTCGGGGGCAGTCAGTTTCTCCCTGGCTCCTAGGCAGTGTCTGGTATAGTATTTTACACTGACTTGGTGCTTGAGTGTCGCATGTAGGTTTAAGGAAGCAGCTTCCGACTTGTGCTGCTGGCGTGGCTGCTCGCCCGGGCCCTTGGCGGAGGCCCTGTGTCTTGGGATAGGATGCGGAGTTGCTGGACTGGGTGCTCGATCAGTTGATTAATTCTTCATCATCCAAGGTCTGTGAAACACCCCGTTCCCAGGCACCCTTCTCTGGTGCATTCCCTCCCTTCCTGAGGCCTTCAGTGGGCCGCAATAGCCACCGAGAGTTTCCTCCGGGGTCACAGAACCACCCCACTCCTGAGCCAGCTTGCCGGGCGTGTCACGTGGGCCCTGTCGGGTGACTCCCGGGTCGGGCCGTCCTAAGTCACTTGGGGGTCCTGGCCCCCTCGGGGAGGACCCGTCCTGCACCAGATTTCCTGGCCTCCCTCAGATGGCCTTGCCAATATTTGACTTATCTTCTTCCCTGTAATGCCACCCAGCACAGGGACGACCCTGTGCCCAGCATCCTGGCACAAGACCCAGGCCCTGTACTGGCTGCAGCCTGCGTGCACCTGGCTGCCTGGCTTGTGCTCGGTGAGGCATCACGTGACTGACCCAGATGAGCACTGCAGAATCTGGGGCCAGGCACAGCTGCCAGGGCAGGATGGGTCCTGCAGGAAAGGCCAGCCCTGCCCAGCTGAGGGTGGCCCATGGGACAGATTCTGACGTCCCAGGGAGCTGCCGGTGTCCTCAGCCCCCTGTGAGCGTGTGGGCTGTGCCACTGTTCATGCCTTCCTGCTCCCCGGCTCCGCGTCCGCCCCTGAGGGGGCTCACAGGGCCTCTGGGGTCTGACCGCTCCGACCTTCTGCGCCATAGTGCCTCAGCTGCTCTGGGACGCTGTGACCCTGAAACACGCGGTACCCACACACCAGCGGCCCTCTGTCCCCCGTCATTCTCCTTGCCGCTTCCTCGCAGCCTGTCACTTGGTAGCTTGCTGGCTCCCCTCGAGTGCAGATAGCCTGTTGCGAACTTCCCCCTTGCGGTCTGGGGCCCGTTCTGAGAGATTCATCGTCACCCAGTACAGACGGCGAGCGGGGCCGGAGAGGAGCCGTGTGGGAGCTGGGAGACCTCGGGGTCACGCAGCCGGGACTCGGGGGAAGGAACACGGAACAGTCCCCGAAACCGACCAGGGCAGCGGGTGACCAGCACGTCAGGACCGAGGCCTCGGCTCATGCCCCGGGCCGGAAGGTAAACCAGGTACCCGCAGCAGCCAAGATCAGACCAAACTGCCCTCACGGTGGGACTGAGAGGAGCCCAGAGCCTGGCCACCCGGAGGCTGTGACGGGTAACTGTCAGTCTGGGTTTTGTTCTCCAACTAATTCAACACAAAGAATCAATACTTGGGTAATTGAATAAACATTTACTAATGATGAAATTCCATTTATCCTTAAGTTAATCCAGATTATGTTCAGTAAGATTTGCTTCTGGGTTTGGTGTGGCTGGCTTCCGGCACCTCAGGCCAGCAGAGTCCATGTGCGTTTGCTGCGTTTCCTGGTGGGGAGCGGCTCTCACACCCCCGTGCTCATAGCCAAGCGACACGAGAGAGGTGTACGCACCTCAGCCAGATACGGGAGCGGTTTCTGCTTCTGGTCTTTTAGGCCCCGTACAGTTCCTTCAGTGCTGTACAATAGGATTGCCATCAGTAGAGTTTTCTTATCAAACTTTATTTTGATGGGTCTCAAAATTCTGTAGCAGATTCTTGGCCAAGTTGTTTCCATTAAAAAGTATAAAAAGTAATAACTAGCTGGGCGTGGTGGCTCTGGCCTGTAATCCCAGCACTCGGGAGGCAGAGGCAGGAGGATTGCTGAGTTTGAGGCTTGCCTGGGCTACACAGCAAGCTCAGGGCCAGCCTGAACCACAAAGCAAGACCCTGTCTTAAAAAAAAAGGTAAGAACTAAAAACTTCCATGCACACACACACACACTCATGCATGCACACACACATGCACACAGAGCAGTTGGGAAAACATTCTCCCGTCCTTCTGAAGGTGTCGGGATGTGTGAGTGTCACTAACCCGTCTTTCATCACCCCACCGAAGTGGCAAAGAAGACACTTGCTGCAGGCCCTTCTACCTGATGCCCCAGGGGTAGCAGGTGACGGGTAACCTATGGTTATCTGCCCTCTGGGTTCTGTGGGCAGTCTTGCTGACCGTGTCAGCTCCCGTGGCCTCTTTGTCCACTGCTCTGATGACGCCCCCAGTGAGTGCCT
>PVIC010021429.1:0-28564 GCA_004025085.1 Thryonomys swinderianus
AAAAAAAAAAAAAAAAAAAAAAAAAAAAAAAAAAAAAAGAGGTCCCATGAGAGAAGGACTAAAACAGCACAAACCCATTTTTCCCCCATTTCAAAGTGTGCTCAGGAGTTTAGCATTGGATCATTCCTCTCGTGGGACAGGGCTGCTAACACTCCACCTCCTGGTGGAAGAATAGACTTAGTGTGCAGATGTTGGACGTGGCATCCATATGAGATGTAGACACTGTGGCCTGGGCAATGTGTGAAACACAGTACGAAACTGTGTTAGAGTCAAACCATTTACCTGATATGCCCTGTGCCTATTCCAAAGACTACTGTTTGTGCGAGATTAATTTATTGTTTTCAGAGTATGTAGCTATAACTTGAAAATTACTTTTTATTTCTGTGAGCCAGGTGGCATCTTTGGAGGGCCAAGGATGCTGTCTTCCTTGCTAAGCAGACAAGGCATAGTGCCGTACTTCCACACAGAGCTTCTTGCGCTATAGGTATCCTAGGATCGACAGAGTGCTAAGAGTCCTGACAAAGCTACTCACCAGCTGTTGAGAGTTTTTCTGTTTCTTTAGGAGCAGCAAATTTACTGATAAGAGATAGATGAATAAAGCCTGGAGACCAATTAACAGGCTAGATGCACCTTATCTAATCAGACTGTGACATTCAAACAAAAGCTTTCCTTGAGTGTCTGCCTAGAAGGTGTTGTGTGGAAAACACAGATACTTAAAATGAGCACCTGCTTTTTAGGTGAGCACACTGGGACTGCAGATCTGATTTTTCCTGGGTTGATGAAATGCTCGCTGCTGCTTTTTTTTTTTTTTTTCAGTTCTATCTTAAGGGGATTTGATGTCTTGGGTTCAATCTTTTTTTTTTTTTTCTTCACATTTTAGACATGCTTTCACTTGACTTTACTGGCCTACTGGAATTCAGAGACCAAGAGGAAAATAAAGGAAAGATGAAGGGGGGGGGGTCAATCTGCATGCAAAGAACAAAAGGGAAGTTATACATACAATGATCCCATAATTCATCACCTTCCAAATCCATGAGGCTTTGGGGGAGCTCTGTAGATCCATAATAGCACTTCACTGGTTGAAATTGAAACCTTCCATGGTGGAAAGCATGATGATAAAGACTTCTTCATAAATTACACTCTAAACAAATGGTAGTTAAGAGCAAAACAGAATTTTAAAAAATGCAATATTGCATAGAGATTTATGGAGGAAGGAAGGTCAGGGTGTGTGTGAAATCTGAGGTGCAGAATGGTCAGAGAATCTCTCCATTTAGCAGACATTCATAAAACTAATATTGTGCATGGAAATATATTCCAGAAATAACTAATTGTATACTTGATTCTTTGCGCCCTCCCTAGTTATGTAAGAACATGACTATAAAGTTTAAAATTAATACCTCCAACAGTCATCATATCAATGATATGCATTTAACATGGCAAAAATCTGAATCTGAGGGTGTCTATTCTTCTGTGAGTTCATTTATTAAATTTTAAACTTATACATCAAATATTTATTGACTTCGGTTTTTGCTAGAATTTATTTAAACATCTATAGCATCAAGGAAAATTATTTTCTCCTATTGCTGAGCAATGTAGTCACAAAGGAAAGAAGAACCTTGCTGTGAAGGGGGGAGGTTGGCCCTTGTCTCTTGTCGATCCAGCACACCCTCACTGAAGAGCTCTTCCAGAGGGAGCTTTTTGGCCTAGGGGAAAAAAGGAAACTTTTATCTATTTTGTGTTGCTATAATAAAGTACTCGAGGTGAGGTTCTTTATGATTATTTGGCTTATGATTCTGGTGGCTGGGGTGTAAGTGGCGTCATGCTTGTATACAGCTGAGGGGCCCCTGTCTATGTCACAACATGAGAGAGAAGTAGAAGGGGACCTGGCTACGTGCAGAAGGCTAAGCACCAGTGGTTACATCCTTTATAATAACCTGTTCTCAAGAGAACTATGGTGGGTTAGTTCTAAAATGTCCCCCCAAATTCTCATGTGTGTAGGAAGTGATTGAATCATCAGTGCATTCATCTGTTTGGTAAGTTTGATAGCTGAATGTGGTATTATGACCCGAAAGCTGGCTGAAAGTGAGTCCCTGGGGGTGTGATCTGAGGGGTGTATTGGTATCTTCAGCACCTCTGTTTTCTTTGCTTCCTGGCGGCCATGAGTCAAGACCCTTTTCTTTCACTGTTCTCCTCTGCCATCATGTTTCTTCTTTGGAGCCAGCTAACTACGGACTGAAGCTGTGAGCCCCATCACACCTCTTCTCCCTCAAGATGTGAGGGTCAGACCCTGTCTCAGGGACAGCAAAGTGAATTAGATAAGAACTCACTCACAACAGGAAACCAGCAGTTACCCCTACCAAGGAAGGGCCCCATGACCTAATTATCTGCTGCTGGGCTTCATGTCTTAAAGGTTCCTCGACCTCAACTCCACCCCCAGGGGACTAAGCTTCTGCTACGTGAAGCTTTGTGGGACACACCCTACCCTTGTCCAAGCCACAGCGAGCACCATGATGTGTAGGTGATTGTGTTGCCAGGACAAAAGCAGTCTAGACAAAAGTCCCAGCATGTTGGAAGCTGCGTATATAAAACTTAACTCTTCGTCTTCCCTTCATTGTCTCTCTTCCATCTAATTCTTTTGCAGTGGTACCAGTGACCCCCCCTTCAGTGTTTTCACAAATGCTTTCTAAATCATGACCCATTCATGAGATATAAAATCAGTATAATGGGTAATTACCATCGTTTAAAAACAAAAGCAGGAGAGGGAATACTGGAGTGCACTGTGCATAGTAAGGCTGGTAGTTAAAGAAACTAGCTCAGGTATACATGGGTGTGTATGTATGTGTGAAGTATACTGGTGTGTACACTGGGTCTCTATGCAAAGTGTTCCTTAATGTGGATTGCAGATAGAAACTCCTGGAAGCTGGGGTTTTGGGGATGACGTTCACTTTTTTTTTGAGACAGGGTCTCGCTTTGTAGTTCAGACTGGCCCTGAGCTCACTATGTAGCCCAGGCAAGCCTCGAACTCAGCAATCTTCCCGTCTCTGTCTCCGGAGTGCTGGGATTACAGGCGTGAGCCACCACGCCCGGCACTATGGTATGTGGCATTGATTGCTGGTGGGCGTGAGTCACCACACCCAGCAATGTATGTGGTTACCAGGATCCAACTCAGGACCTTGCGCTTGCGAGGCAGGTGCTGGAACTACTGAGCTAAATCTCCGGCCCTGACATTCACTTTTTATTTCGTGTTAAGTATGTCTCCAGTCTTTCTGCGACTAACTTTATTTAAATCTCTATGGTCTCAGTAAGATTTATTGCAGTAACTCCTAAGTGGGCAGTTTTGGTAGGGCCTTTCGTACACTCTGTCATTTAGCTTCTGGAACCATCCTTCTGATATATGCACTGCTTGCCCCAGTCCCATCTCTGTCTCCCTGTCAATTGCTGCTTATCTAAAACACAATAAAGGAATTCCTATACCCTGAATAGTCTTCTTTTGCTTCTCCAAAACTCACTGTATACCACTTTCCCACATCCTACTGAGGGGTGTATTGGTATCCTCAGCACCTGTCTGTTTTCTTTGCTTCCTGGCAGCCACGAGTCAAGACCCTTTTTTTCCATTGTTCTCCTCTGCCATCGTATTTCTGCTTTGGAGCCAGCTAACTATGTATACTTTAAGTCACCTACTGTATACTTTAAGCCACCTCTAGATCACTTATGTACCCAACACAATGTAAATGCTATATAAATAGTTGTCGTGCTGTATTTTTTAGGGAATATAATGACAAGAAAAGGGCTGTACAATTTTAGTACAGAAGCAATTTTTTCTTGAATATTTTCAATCTGCAGTTGAATACACAGATGTGCACTCAGATACGGAAGGCTGAATATATTTAATTTTCCTTCCTTTCTACCAGGCCTACCTCAAGGTCACTATTCCTAGTAAACATCTTCTAGTTTCTCAGTCTGATTTCTCTGTCCTTTGTTGCCCTCCTGAAGTACTTTACACACACCTTCTCAAAAGTACTTTGGTGTGTTTGAATTCCAGCCCACAAATAGAAGGTTAAAAAAATATATAACTCTGCTGCTGTACTTTAATTTATAATTTAAGATCTCATTGACCCAAGGCTATGGACACTATAAATGTCAGGCAGTTTGAGGCTCAACCTCATTTTTTTGGAGTGGAGACTGGGATTTAAAGACCTTCCATGGTGCTTGGGACTGGCCAGGACATGCATCTGTGAAAGAATATCTTCTTGACCTTGTCACTCAAAGCCAACATCTACTGAACACTTATCACCCTACATCATAGGTTACACTGTGACCCCTAAAATAATATGTCAAAGTTTTAACTCTCGAATCTGTGAATGTGAATTTATTTTGCAATTGAATCTGTACAGGTCGGTGTAGTCAAGTTAAAATGAGGGTATACTGGATGAGGGTGGACCCTAAACTTGATGACTGATATCCCTATTAGGAGAGAGATTTGAGAACACAGAGGAGGCAGAGGAAAGAAGATCAAAAATCTTTGGAGGGAACATGACTCTGCCAACACCTTGAACTTGAACTTCTGACCTTTAGAAGCAGAAAAATAAGTTTCTTTGTCTTAAACCACCCAGTGTGGTACTTTGCAATGGAAGCCCTAGGAAACTAGTCAATCCCATCATCCCCCTGGTGCATCTAGAGCCCTCAGTACTGTACCTTGCTAGGCAGGAATCTTTCTGGTTCCTGTGACTCTATGGAGAGTCACTATGTGCGGGGTTCACTGTCTTTCTGCTTTTGTCTTTCATTTTACTTCAGTTTTGGTGCAATTATTTTAAAAAACAGTGTCCTGGCACGTGATTAACATAGTTTCCTACAGCTCATGATTTACTGGATTATGTTGACTTTGCATCTCCAGCAATCATCCCTCAGTGTGTAGTTAATAAATGAGTCTGGTCAACAGTGTGTCTGGAGGAGAGAGTAGTGAGCAGCACTTCTCAGACATCTGCATGTCCACACTCTTTGTGTTCCCAGAATTTCTGGCAGCACACTTACAGGAATTACAACATAAAAATTGTGTATATAATTAAACTAGGAAAACTGAGAGGAGGTGTTCAGGTAATCACATCATTGACTTGCTGTCATTCAATAACTTAAGCAGGATTGTTTAAATCCCTAACCATGTTTTCTTATTTCTTTATGAGGCAAACATTTGGCAGTTTTAACGATCAGACAGCATGAGTTCCCCAATTATGCAAACTATAGTCAGAAGTGCACAGAAAATAAGTTTCTTAATTTTTGGATAGTAATGTGATCTTTGCAAGACTTCATCTACTGGATGGTGAGGGGAAAAAAAAAAACAGCTGTATTTTCGTCTCATGTGTAAAAAAGTCTCTTTATGTTATTTGGCCAGTCCTTAGCTGACTCAAATAAAATATTCAGTCTTTTGAAATTCATCTTGTGGCCATTGTATTCATTTTCAAAGGATTACTATAACAATGTGCCACATACTTGTTGGTTTAAGATACAGAAATGGGTGGGGTTTGTGATCCCAGAACTCCAGTAATCTTAGGCTAGAGGATCGAAAGTTCAAGGCCACTCTGGCTAATTTAGTATTTAACTAGACCCCATTTCAAAATAAACAGTAGAAAACTGCAGGAGGTGTAGCACTGTGTGAGTTCTTAGGCAATTCCCTCCTTAAATGTATTGTCTCAATTTGAAATTAGAAATCAAAATGTTGTTGGCAGGATCCTGTTCTATCTGAAACTTTTAGCAAGTCTTCTTTACTTCTTAGCTTCTCACCAGTTATCTTGGGCTGTGCCTGCTTTGCATTTTCATAGTCCTAATATATGCCTTTGCTGTGATGTGTGATTTTCCCAGTAAGTCTGCATATGATGGTCTTCTAAGGATACTATTCACTTTGGATAAAATTCCGCTCTACTCCAACATGACCTCATCTTAACTAATTATGCTCCAACTAAGGTACCATTCTCAAATACCGGGGGCTAGGACTTTAATGTATTTTGGGAAGGCATGATTCAAACCAGGGACAGCTACATAGGGTGATAACTACCTGATTGATGGGTTGCTATTCCCTGCTGGTCTCTGCTGAGAGATGGCTGATCTAAGTTGCTTCTGAGCCTGATAACTGGAGTGCAAATGGTTCCGTTCTTGTTCTCCATTATTTTCAGAAAAAAATTGGTAGTCATAGTCACACTTCAATAATCATTTACTAACACCTAGGTAGAATGTATTGTACATTGTAGAATGTAATCTGACAGTACATTTGAGGAGGGAATTGTCTAAGAAGTTCACACCATGCTAAACCTCCAATAGTTTTCTATTGTTTATTTTGAAATGGGGTCTAGTTACATACTAAATTACCCAGGGTAGCCTTGAACTTTCGATCCTCTAGCCTCAGAGTTCTCCTAATGTTCACTACTGAAGTGCCATAGTGGTGTAGCCATAATCCATTCTCTGTCTCCACTCAGTCACTTCTCAACCTGGGTCTCAGTTTTCTTTTGGTAGCAGGTGGGTCACTTGCGCTCTGTGTCTGTTACAGGGACTGAGAGCTTCTCAAGAGGGCTGAGTCTGGTCTAATGGTGATGAGCCATTCAGATTTCATTATGGTCACTATCCCTAAGGAAGAGATAAAGCCTAAAACAGTCATAAATAGGAGGCAAAGTAAAAACCTCTCAGCTCTGGGGCATTTCCAAACCTAACTGTAGATTTCTACAAGTTTCCTCTATCTAGTGCCTTGTGGTGGAGGACTGATGAAGAGCCACTGATGCAGTGTTGAACAAGCCTAACAAAAGTCACTAACCTTCTAAACTAGAGGAGTGATGGCCAGCCTCTTCAATGCTAAAGCAGGCACGACATCATTTACTCTTTTAATTCTTAAATAGTGTTTCTCTTGTATTTTGAATATAGAGAATATTATATTATAGGCCAATTTTCATCTTTCTGTGTGATACATGTATCAATTTCAAGTAAGAATAATAGAAAACTTTATGGAACAAGCCTTCTCTTTCCTGGTAGAGAGGGGATGCTTTGATGTCTGATTTTTAATTCATACTGTTATGTGTAAACCCCCCTGATGATTTATTGATTTTCGAGAGTAAGAGCTCAACTGAAAGAGAAATTTCTAACAGGACAAAAGACTGCTGTAGCCAAATTTGTATTTACCTTATTACTTTTGATAACAGAGTTTAAGTTTGCTTGTAGTATTACCTGGGATTCTACCTAGTAAACATTTTGCAGCACTTTTTAGAGGAATGGAACCTAATTTATGAGTACGTTCTACCTAGGTGTTATTAAATGATTACTAAAGTGTGACAATGACCACCATTTTTTTCTGAAAATAATGGATTTGAAAATTATTGAAGTGGAAATTAGTGAGGTTCTTCTCCACCTAACCCAAGTGTTTCCTACTGCAGTTTAAAAGCCATTATTAGTTCTTGTCTTTATTCTTTTTTTTTTTTTTTTTTTTTGAGACAGGGTCTCACTTTGTAGTTCAGGCTGGCCCTGGGCTCATTATGTAGCCCTGGCAAGCCTGGAACTCAGCAATCTTCCTGCCTCTGCCTCCCAAATGCTGGGATGACAGGGGTGAGCCACCACACCTGGCACTGTGGTATGTGGTACTAATTGTATATGGTTACCCAGGACTGAACCAGGGAACTTGCACTTATTAGGCAAGCACTGGAACCATGGAGCTAAATCTCCAGCCCTTGTTTTATATTCTTGAGTAATGATAATAATTGATTCTTGTGTTCTTTTTACATTATCTATTTATGTGTTTTGTCCATTAAGCTTTCCTTTTTAAAGTGGCATTTTCAAGAAAAGCCACATGTGAGTGAGGATAATCTGTGAGTAGAAATTCCTGGTTACAGGATGAGCCACTTTATTTCTGGATTAGTAAACCACTTGGTGGAATTGGAATTAGCCAAAGAGTTCTTTTCCATCTCTGACTTTAATACATCTATCAGAATGGAGTGAAGTACCTTTCATCTACTTCCTTACTTACTAATTACTTATGTCTGTAGACTTCTGGCATAGAATTTAAAAGCAGGAAACATCGAGACCAGGGAGCCTGATTTCATCGTTTTGGGATGCTTCACTTCTTTCCTGTCCTGCCCTTTCCCATGTTCTCCTCCTCATTATTTATATGAACATCAACATCTTTACCTTCCGAGTCTCAGCTGAAATCTGTGTCCTTTCTGACTCTCTTATAGGGAAGGAATGTTTATCCTTCTCCAGTCACTGTAGTATTTTGCTTTTCTTCATAGAACTAACCATGCAAATCATAATGTGCTGTGTCTTCACTTACTTTCTCCCTTTTCTGCTGTGAAATTCATGAAGGTGAGATTGGTGACTAGTTATCACCACTTGTGTCCAGTGCCTCAGAAAGATGTTTAGTGTTGTGTACACCTTAACACAAGACCTAGGGACAAAACTTTTAACTTTTTTGTTGTGTAGTTTTGCATGTGTGTACATGCATGCACACACACAGATACACACATACACATACCACACTATCATATAAACTAGTGCCATTGTTTCCCCCAAAGTCTTGACCTTGTCACTGCCACTAAGATTTTGCAAGTAGTATGGTACCCTTGGTACAATTATTAGCTGTGTGTTATATGGAAAAGGTTAATACACTCATGTGAAAATTGTTAGCTGTAGGATCTAGAAGTGGAATGATCACCATTTTTCTTTTTTGCAAAATCAAAGTGTAGATTCTGAAAATGGAAAATGCAAGGTAAGCTAAAGACAGGCTTCAAGACCGAGGTAGACATCCTCTCACAAAAGCTGATGCCAGGTATTTTGAGAACTTGGCTGTAATTGAGCAACGGTGCTGATCTATAGTGCAAGCTGGGATTCCTTGTAGAGCTCTGGAAAATCACTGACACTTTGGTTCTGACGCTAGAATCTTGGTCCTGCCTTTAAATATTTGTTGCTTGTTAGTTGGCTGTATAGTAGATATCAGAAATAGGAAGAGGATGAACTTCAATCCTGGGTAACACATTGTGTTCAGGGTGCTGAGTACTTTTTTAAAACAATAAACCATGAACTACAGCAGCTGTACAATTATGCATGATAATTTTCCCGACTAAAGGCATTTGGTAGATAATTGTAGATAGTGTTACTTTGGGGTACTGCCTGTCTGTTTGGTTATAGAACAATTATGGAAAAGATTCTGACTTATCTAAATGTGGCCCATCAACATTGTAATGCTGCTGGAATGATTGTTTCTCCTGGACCTATGCCAGTGGAGCCTCAGGGGGATGTGTCACCTCCCTGTGCCCACTCACCACATGGATTTCTTCTCCTGTTTAAGTTAAGAGTTCAGGGCTCACCTCCTCCATGAGCATTCCACAGACAGCCCCTTCAACTCTGTAATCGCTCAGCTTGACAAGCTACCCTCAGCTCATTTTAGTAAAATGCTGTGTTCTGTGCACATACTCCTCTGAGTTGCATATGGTCACAATGTCTCAGTATCAGTACCATAGTTTTAATGTGGACCGTGAGGCCTAAAAGCATGTAACTCAGCCAATGAATGTCCAGCAAATATTTGTTGACTGAATGGCCAGGCCTACTCATTCCATGTTAGCATTTTTGTGAGGGCAAGTTTTTTTTTTTTTTTAAAGGGTGGTGAAGGTTTGTTGGCAGTTTGTTCCTGTGAAATAAAAATGAAATAGAGTTTTCTCTTTTCTCGTTTCTTCACCAACTGGCTAGTGGCCAACTTTGTCAGAGCTGAAACATCAGACAGCTAGAAAAGAGGTTCTCAGTTGATAAATATTTGATTTACAAGGTATTGCGAGGTTTAAAGAAATGGAAGGGAGTTTGCCTAATGGGAGTTGTGTTTAATACAGCAAAGAAATCACCCATAACCAGGTCTGTTTTTCTTTGTAATGGCCAGTGGGCACCTAAGTTGTCAGCTTTGTTGCCGTACAGATTGGGCGGACCGAGCTGACAATGGGGCAGAGCCGAGGAGGACTGGGATGCTTGTGGTTCCACAACAGAAACACAGCTGAGAGGAATACTCTTAGATTTTTCTTTTCTTCTTTTCTATAACCTGTGATAAATATTGTATGTCTCAGCAGCATGGGGAAAATGATTGATCCTTTCTCAGTGATATAGATATGTAGCTGTGTATGTTATATGCAGAATGAATGATTGAGAGAGAATGGTGAGAGGGGAAAAGAGAGATGCAAGCGGCCACGTGTAGAATTACCAATGGCAATCTATCAAAGGAATGTCAGGCACGCAGAATACATGGGGAATTTTATCTCTAAGTTAATCATTGTTGCTCTTCTGTTAGCAAACTTTTGTTTCTTTTAAAATTTTACTTTTCATCCATCCCCATCTCCAAAGTTCCAAAGAAATAGACACAATTAGTGTTAAGTAGACCTGGTTGAATCAAATGTTTGAGAAAGTAACGTGCTGCCTTTTGTGTATACAGTGAATCTTACGTACAAAGATAATCCTACTGATCCAGCAGTATACTATAAGTGTGTTGTCTTTAAATTGCTTTTTCTTGACTCTCATTAAGAATCTTTCAGACCATTCATTCTCAACAGGAGCAATATTGGTACTATGGGAGCAAAAATTTGTTCTTGAGGGCAAGCAAAAAGTTATTAGATATCATTATGGTTTATGGCTCTCCAGTGAGCCTTAGTACATAATAGATATCTTGTATCTTTTTGTTTGTTTTCACCTTGTATCAGACAGCTTTACCTACTGACATTTTTCTTAGCTAACTGTATTGTTTGGAGGATATTTCACCAGGTAAATTTGCAAGGACTTTGCTTTGTTGGAAACTTGGCTTCAAGACTAACACCCAAACACAAAAAGAGTAGGTTTCTTGGTGTAAACTCTGATTCTTTGTGGATTATCTTATTTACCTGATAGTTTCCTCAAACTTTTGAAGAGATTATAAGTGTGCCCGGAAGATTCTTATTGCAATTTTGGAAAGATGTTAGTCTCTGTACTATAAGAGTGCTGAAAGGTAGTAGGTAATATACTTAGATATTTTTGTACAAACAGTGGAGATGGGCTTATGAGTTCTAACCAGGATATTTATGATTTTTTTCTTCTGTCCCAGAGAATGAGCATTTTTTCAGCATCTCATTATGAAATACTTGTTTCGCTTACTTTAATTTTACATTATTATTTTACTTCTCTATTATAAAAATATTGTAGGAAGATTCTTATATACAAATCTTGCCCATACATTGTTGTTTGTAGTTTAAATTTCTAGAAATGGAATTACTAAACATGAAGGTATATGTTCTTTAAAATATTCTGACTTTAATGCTCTTTTATATTGCTTATCAGCAAATTTTACCAATCTGCACTCCTGGTGGCAGTGTGTGAGTATGGCCTTCTCACTATGTGCTTATTGGCATCGAGTAGCATCATTGTGAAGTTCTTCAGTTAATTTGCCATGCAGGATAAAAATGCTGCTTAAAACCAAGAGTGATTACAGCAGTCCTACCTTTTAAAGGAGAGAACAAAACATCAAACTCTTCTAGTTCCTTGCCCAGGGAAACTCAAAGAGTTGATAGAAGAGCAAAACCAGAAGTTTCCAAATTTCCTTCCAGTTTTTCTGTGCTAAAGTGGGACACAGAAAAGAGTTTATAATTTATGGGAGCATATAGATGATTTAGGATGTGTTGAACTAATTAGGAGATGGGAACTAGTATAGCATGGGGGAAGTTGAGTTTTGATGTGGGCAGAGGAGCAGTTGGTGGTGGTAGAAGAGAGTCTGAAGGAGGAGACCCCCCAAAAGAGAGGGGTAAGCCAATTAAAAGGGATTGAGGAAAATAGTGTTTCAGAGCTTCTCTCATTGCAAACCTGGACAAGCCTGTTTGTTTTGCTATGAACATCAAGAAGGGAGTACGTTCCATGTCTTAGAAAGACATTTCAGCTAGTGAAGTGGCTCTGTGTCCCATCCATCCACTGAACTCATGGGCCCGGAGTGGAGTGAGATTTAGGAAGAATTATATGTGATGCTGAAGAACTTCAAATGCATTAGGAAGGATTTAGACTTTCTTCTGTGAAGACTAAATTAGGTTATATTTCACTGATACTTAAAGTTGAACTTTTTATTAGTTATGAGGTTGAACATCTCTTTCATATGGTTTTTAATTTTTTTTGTCTTGGCTCAGTCAATTTTTCTCCCTTGAATTGTCTATTCAGATTCTTTGCTACTGGCATTCACAGTTTGAATGAAAATATGTGTCTGGACTATACTAGAATAGGACAAAGACAGTTCTCTCACAACAGGATCTAAATAGGCTTTGTAGTAATAATACTGAAACAATTACAAAATTCTAGATAGTCTTTCTCAAGGACAAGGGGTAAAGGACATGTGTATCATTGAATGTCTCCAGTGACAATCTGTTGGGGACAGAAGAGGCCTGCTATGATTCTGCTGAATACCTCTTGCCAGGAGAGATCTAGGAATATCTTATGTGTAAGCTAATAGCAACAGAAATACCTTCTTACTAATTCCTCTATGTATCAGTCTTTGTTTTCCAGAGAAACAAGACCAGTAGGATATGTAATATAGCAAGAAACACATCACAAGGTAGATATAAATAGATAGATAGATAGGAGAATTCAGTAGAAGCATCAGCTCATGTGATTTTAAAGGGCAAGAAATCTCTCCATAGGTTATCTGAAAGCTAGAGACCCTGGGCTGTTAGTTGTAAGAGCCAATCTCAGTCTCAGATGAGGGAAGCTAATGGTATAATTGTTAATTCAAGGACAAATGTCTGAGATCCCAACCACCAGTGTGAGTCCTGGAGTGCAAAGGATTCTGGTACCTGAGTACAGGAAGAGGAAAGCACCCCAGCTCAGGATAGCAGGAGCATGTTTCTTTCTCCTTTGCATTGTGTCTGGGCCCTGCAACACAGAGTGAGTGATGCCTGGCTACAAGAAAAAAAGCAGATCTTGGGGCCAGAGATTTAGCTCAGTGGTTCTGGCGCCTGCCTCGCAAGCGCAAGGTCCTGAGTTCAATCCCCTGTAACCACATACAATGCTGGGCGCGGTGACTCACGCCCACCAGCAATCAATACCACTTACCACAGTGCTGGGTGTGGTGGCTCACGCCTGTAATCTCAGCACTCGGGAGGCAGAGGCAGGAGGATTGCTGAGTTCAAGGCTTGCCTGGGCTACATAGTGAGCTGAGGGCCAGCCTGAACTACAAAGTGGGATCCTGTCTCAAAAAGAAAAAAAAAGCACATCTTCCACATTCAGTTTGCTGAGAGATTTACCAGTCTCCTCTGGAAAGACCTTCACAGATACACCCAGAAGAAATGCTTTCTCAGCTCTCTAGGCATCCCGTAATCCAGTCCAACTGATCCTACCTCTAACCATCACCCTCCAGGAGCATACTCTTTTAGTTCTGGATTGGTTATGTGGGGGTCAGAGAGAAAATGAATACTTTCTCTGCAGGCTGAGCTATAACAAGAATTTTTGTAGAGAGCAAGAATGGAGGCAGACATACTGCAAGGATTTTAGGACTGTCCTTGGGACCATGTTTGGGACTAGGCTGACATTTGGATGTCTTGTGCATGAACATTACTAGCATTGGCACAGGTACACCAGACTTTAGAGCTAAATATAGGCTCAGAGCTGGTCCACTTTTTCTATGCTAATGAGTGTTCTGTTTCTAGTGAAGTACATTTCACACACACACACACACAAATCAAAGGTGACTTTGTTTTGTTTCCTATTTGAACACTATCAGAATATTCATGAAAAAAAGTCAATCTCAAAAGGGCTTATCATCATAATAGCGATATTTTAAAAGTGATAAACTTCAAAAGCAGAATGGATCTTTGTTTATTTTCCTGCTGGGACAGATAGGGTCCCACAGGATCTTCCTTTGGGAATCCTTGTCAGAGGATGAAAAGAACAAGGTTTATGTAGGCAGTACCAGTTCCTACTTCCTTCAAAATGCCCCAAACAAACAAACAACAAAAAAGTTACCTCTTTCAGTAGTTTGCCATGTGGATACGGTAAAATTTCAGTTGACCTGCCCTTCACTGATCTCTGCAAAAAAACAAGATAGAATTGTTTAAAAAGTTTATTTGATGAATGTGCTTCATTAAGATTCTGCATGAATGGGAAGAGGCTAAAGGCGGAGCATATTGAGATCAGAGTGCCTTTGGCCCTAGATGACTGATAAATTCGCTAGGACACTAGTCAAACTCCCAAACTGGAGAACAGTACCTCTGGGAACAAGTTTATTATGTTTACGTAAATAAACCTGCGTCTTGGAACTGGAACAACCTGGTTCATAGCTTATTCGTCTAAGGAGCAAGATATAACCAAACAACCTGATTCGAATTGTCTTACAGTCTTTGAGAAAAATCCTGATTTTGTACTTCCTGGGACTGCGAGACCTACACAAATCTCATCCTTACTAGATTGAGCAGATTTAAAAATAGCAGTCGTGTTTGAAAACAATAAAATGGATTTCTTCCCACAAGTTTATCCTTAAGAACCTAGGAGCCAATTTCACGGTTCTTGGACCACCTTGGCACATATAGAACTGTGGAAATGTTGCAAAGGTTTAATCTCTCCACAACTCATCTAAATATCGTGGCCTAGAATTTTGTTAACTCTCACCATCATCTCTATATTAGTTAGATTCTGATTTGCAAATGATGGAAACTCAGACCGCTGAGGCAGAAGGGGGGATCATAGACTTGAGAAACTATAGTATTCCAAGCTAGAATAACTCTAGACGTATCTTGAAAATGATACAAGCAGAGTCAATTCCTCATCTTTTTATTTGGCCACTTTTATTGATTTTATTCTGTGTGGAGATAAGGGAGTAACTTCTAGCTCCAAGATTCTTGCGTCTTACCGTAAAATAGAACTCCACTAACTAATTTAGACTGAAGTTTTGGGATTAGCTATTGCTATGGTCTGTATGTAGATAGCCTCCCAAAGCCTCATGCATTTATAGGTGGGGACATGAGACTCATGTCTCATGAGTTTATAGCAAAATGGGATTGGATAGATAAGGCCTGACTGGAGGAAGTGGGTTTCTGGGGGCATGGCTTTCCTTCTCCTGTGATCTCTCTCTGCTGGCCACCACCATGCCATGAAAGTATTTCTCGTCTGCCAACCTGCCTTGGAACCAGCCAACTATGGAGTGAGTCCTCTACCAACTTTAAGCCAAAATTAATGTTTCCTCCCTCATTTTTGTAGATGTCAAGTATTATGTCTCAGTGACAAGAAAGTAACTAAGACAACTTCTATGAGCTCAGGTAAAGTCATGGGCTCCTGTCCCTATAAATTGCTCTGGCCAGAACCTCTGAGTCACATGCTCATTTCTGTGGCTGAATGTAGTATCACTGACAACAGAATTTCAGAGAAGAGGGGTAGATAGTGGTTGAGCAAAGACAGTAAGAGAGGCACTGATAGCCTGAGGGGTGGTGGGTGGTCGCTATAGTTTTGATTGAAAATGCCTTCTAGAGATACACGTGTTTCAGCTTGGTCCCCAGATCATGGCAGTACTGGGAAGTGGTAAAACCTTTAGAAAGTAGGGACTGTTGGGTAGAAATCAGGTTACTGGGGTATGGCCTAAAGGGAGTTAAAAGAGTTGAGGCCTTTTACAAGAGACACTTTTATTTGAGGGAAGTGATCCACTTCCAAGACTTAAAAGTTAGTCTGAATAGATACTACTCAGATCCAGACAGGTTAAGAAGAAAATGCAAGAGAAGAATCTTGCTATTTGTGTTTTTGGGGCAGTACTTTCTGCTTTATCCACCTCTGTTTTTGAACTGGCTAATTTTTACCTGTGCTGATGTCTTCTTTGTTATAACTTGTAAGCTGTAAAAAGTAGTCTTTTCTGGACACTTCTCCCAGAACCACTAGTTCAGTAGGCAAATGTAAAGCCAGGCATATTGATACATTTTGATGATCTAGATATGAAAAGCTAAGAGGTCTAAGAAATGAGACATGAGGCACCGCAGTGAGTAGAAGTCAAGGAAACGAGGAGAAAACAACAAAGAAAATTAAGAAGGGGTGGCCAGGGCAGTAGTTTTCTCTGAATACGAGAGAAGCAATTTTCAGGAAGGCAGAACTGGCAGACCATGCCAAATGTTTATCTTTCCTTGAAGTTGAAACAGATAAACAACCAGCAATGAAGAGATAACTGGTGACTTTGATGAGTTGTTTCATTGGACTGGAGGGAGGCTAAGAGATGGAAGAGGAAGATGGAAAGACCAAACATTTTCCAGGAATTTTTATGTAAAAAGGAGTAGAGGAATAGTAGAGATTTGAGTGAGATGATGAGAACAAGAGGAATTTTCATATGAAAAATTTGTACTGAAGCAGATTTTATGTTGATAGGAACAATTCAGTAGAAAAAGGATCACACTTGTAATGCCAGCACTCTGAGAGGCTGGGACTACGGGATCACAAGTTTAAGGCCAACTCAGGCAATTTAATGACAGAGGAAGACCCTGAATTAAAATAAAAATACAAATTTCTTGGGCTGTAGCTCAAGCAGAAGACTCTGGATTCAAACTCCAGTCCGTTATCCATGACATGAGATGTGAGGTGTTAATGCAGTGTGAGTGTCAGGGGAGAGACTGGAGGGTTGAAGAGAGATGAAATCAGGAATTATGGCCTGGAAGAGTGGAATGAATACAGTGAACAAAAGTAGAATTAATACTTGATATCTGTGATTGTGGGCTTTGAGTGAGGTAGAAGAATTGAATGTTTTTCACCCAGTGTTTATCTCTGAGGTTGTAGCTGCCAAGGAGAAAATGGTTAGGTAGTTTAGGCAGGTGAGTCAATTGGAAGACAGACACCATGCCAATAAGTAGAATGGGGAAAACTTAATATTAACAACTTGTAGGCAAAGGCAGCCTTTAGCCATCTAAAAAGTGGCAGAGGAGAGCTTTTAAGTGCATAGTACTAACAGCTGCAGAGGCAGGATGTGTGCTTACATGCCAAGCCACTTATGTCTTAGGATAGACACAACACTCAAAGCAGAAAGCCTTATGTTTCTTTCCCAGCCTGCACCCTTCCTGCAGCACTCTTTGTGAACAGGCTCTCTTGGAGAAATGTCTGCAGAATCCAGCTCCAGCATCCCAAAGCAGGGTCTAGGAGATTGTGTCTGGAGCTGGAAGGCAAAGACTGTATCTGGCACAACCCGTCAATGCAAAGTGGGCAGGGAGGATGGAAAACAAGGGCTGTGTGACAGAGTGATCATTATATGGTGAATCTTGTAATCTCACTTGGATAAGGAGGGAGAGAAGGAAAGAAACTCAGAAGTCATTAAAAGAAGCAGACAGAATCAGAGTCACCATCCACTGTGGTAGGACCTGGAAACCTGTTTGCCAGTGCTCTGGAATTTACTGAAGGACACAGTGGGACCCAAGAAAAGTTGGAGGAAGATTCCTGGCATGGAAACAGTCGGATTTATTCTGTCCGTTTTCGGAATCATCATAAAGATGAACTAGACTAATCCCATTGAAGGAAAACTAATTCAAGGGTATTTTCACTTATTGCAACGATCACAGAGAATTATTAGGCACTGGCAAACTCAAACATCTTTTAATTATTTTTCACTTAATTTTCTACGGTGAGAAAGATAAAACTAAGATATAATTACTAAGAAAGTAATTTGTATCATCAAAAAATGGTTTAAGTATGTTTTTCAAAGTCCATAAAGATTCTCATATATCTCTTCTCTTCTGTCCCTCCATCTGTCCTTCCTCCTACCCTCTGGAGAACCATTAACTCAAGTATGTAAATGTCTAGTAGGGGAGTTACAGGTATCAGCTAGAGGCTACAGAGGAAGAAATTCCAGGCACCAAGCATTTTACCTCACTAAAATTATACTAGTAACTGACAGGCAACTCTCCCTAGCTGTAATTACAGCCTGTCAGAGTTCACAGGCGCTTGCATTTCACAAGGATGTGTGAATTGCATAACTTACATTTCTTAGTAGGGGCCCACCCTACAGCAATATTTTTACAAAATGACAGTTTCAAGAGGTATGAGATCTTATTTAAGTGAAGAAATAAATAATACTACTGCTACTACCACTAATAATAATAGTTATTCCCATAGGACTAGAAATGAGGCTGTAATTAATGAATTTGCAGTGCCAGAAACACTGTCAAGCCATTAGCTCAAGTTTGGTTTGGAGTTGTTTGTCTTCTAGGTGATAGAAGACCCAGACCTGCTTGGGTGACAGGCAATGTGGTATTGACTCATTTGTCTCAGTTTTTTTCTTTATTTAAACTAATTTTTTAATTGTGGTTAGATATGCATAACAAAATTTATCATTTTAACCTACTCATCCAGATCTCTCAAGGGTAGGCTCCCTCTTTTTTTTTTTTTAATTTTTGAGACAGGGTCTCACTTTGCAGTTCTGGCTGGCCCTGAGCTCACTATGTAGCCCAGGCAAGCCTGGAACTCAGCAATCCTCCTGTCTCTGCCTCCCGAGTGCTGGGATTACAGGCGTGAGCCATGGTGCCCGGCACTGTGGTATGTGGTACTGATGGCTGGTGGGCGTAAGTCTCCACGCCCAGCATTGTATGTGGTTACCGAGATCGAACTCAGGACCTTGCGCTTGCGAGGCAGGCACCGGAACCACTGAAGCTCCCTCTTTTTAATCTACCCATGCAATATAAAATTAAGAGCCAATTAGACCACTGTCAAATAAAGGAGGGCTGTTAAAGAATAACTGGCGAGTGATATACAAAGTTTCCCAATCACTGCACCTAATTGCAAAGAGTAGTAAAGAATTTTTCATGAGAATCTAAACTATAATTAAATGCAAATAATCAACTGTGAACTTTCTGTTATTTTAGCAGTATGCTCTTTAAGGAAACATACTTTTCCCCAGAGGAAATGGATTACTGTTCCACAGTAAGTCCAGTGAGTATAAAAAAAGGAGATATAATAAAATGAGAAATAAGAAGGATAAGATGGTTAAAAAAAAAAGAGCTGGGAGGATTTTGAGGACCTAAGAGAACACGTTAGTACTAAATGGAGAAGAATTAGATATAAGAAAAGGTCAAGTCAACATGAAATTGGAAGGACAGATGGAGAAGCAGGTTGAGGAGGTGGGAGGTGGATCTGATACCTAACATGGCAGGGGGAGGGCAATCAAAAGACTGGAAGTGCAGCCTGGACTTCATTATAAAGGTTTTCACTCAATAAGGACAAACACAGTTTCTCATTGTTTTCCCCATGCATGGTCAAATGACCAGACTAGGATCCCTCATTGTGGAAGGGAAGATTCTCGAAGGTGCGTAGTACATTGGGGGGTGAAAATGCAAAGTGGAAAAGTATTCTAATCCTTCCGCATTGACTCATTCATTCTCAAATTAAACATTTTCTTTGACATTTCTTAGATTCCAGGCAAAGACACTTTCGCAGTTGTGAACAAGACCAAAAATTTATTTCTTTCATTTTGCCATATATTTTGGCTAAGTAGAAAGGCAATAAAACTGCAGTTAAATAAGGAAATATCAGTAATGACATCTGTTATGGAGAAATTGCAGAGAGTGGTGTGATACAATATGCATTTTCTTGCATGGAATGAACTACTAATTACTAAACAATTTTATGCTTCCTCTCTTTTCTCTTGTTCTCCTTCCTCTTTTCCTTCATTTACATATTTTACTGAGCTCAAATTACACGAGACATATCTGGTTTATATTTGCACATTACTTAACTCCCACCCAAGAGAAAAAGTACAGTGACTTGCACATAATAGGTTCACAATAAATTGTTTCAAAGATTCAGTTATTCACAAGCTTAGACTATGTGAAATGAAGAACATAAGATATCAAGAGAGGAAAGAAAAATATTAAGCATAATTAATGGAGGAACAGGTTAAAATTAGATGACAGTGAGCCTTATTGGCACAAATAATGACTCTATCAATATGGTACTTGAAATAGCAGGACGCCATCATTTATCTCACTTCTGTGTCTCATCTGTCTTATAAATTTGGAGAAAGCGAGGCATTTTGCCAAATATAGAAGCAATTCAAATTCTGTGTATTAAGAATTTTGACTGAAACTTGTTCATGTCTGTATTTGAGCTCTGATTGCTGGCAAGATAAAAGTTCCTTTTTAAAACTAGTTAAAAGAAAATCAGTTCATGAGGTTATGGTGGGGGGGGGCCTTAATGTGTGCAGACCTAATTGTAGAGTTGGAAACAGACGGACTGATGTCTTCATGAGGAGTGGAAGACAAAGGAAAGACTCTGAGCGGTAGAACACAGTGTGGGGACTGTCACCTTTGATCACAGATCCTTAGCAATGTTGGATGACTAATAAGCTTAGGCCGATTTCCCTGGTAAAGAAATTGTTAATGTCACCAGCCAAACATTTTCCCTCTTAATTCTTGTGGCAATAGCAATTTATCTTTTTCAAGCTGTGGTGGCAGTGGAGCTATGTCGGCAAATGCAGATGGTGGACCTCTCCTACGTAAATGTTTTAATAGGATTTGCCTAACCTAGCAGGACAGTACAGGGGAATCTCCCAGAATTCATTCCAATCTCTACCGCTGCTCACAAAGGCCTTGGGAGGTTTGCAAAAATGATTAGTATTAAGCAGAAAAAGTCACAGCAACACTAACACTTTGGGGAAGTGCAGTTTTATCATCCACTTTGAACCAACCTGAAATCCTAGTAAGAAAGTGATGGGTGTCTTAGGATGGCAGTGGCTTATTCACAATGGATTTAAGCAGATGTTGCAACTGCTATTATCTTACATTTCAAAATTCATCTTACATTTCAAAATTACAATTCAAAATTCATTATATGCTCAGATTGATCATATAAATACACCTATATGATTTTTTGAGTTTAGGACATCAAATAGAATATTTATATTCTTTTATCCTCTTAACCAATTACTGTCCTAGGAAAAAATAATACATATAAAATGTGATTAAATATTTACCTTGTAACAAAAAAATTGACAATTAACTCTTTCATTCCCACACTTCTTCATTCCTAGTAGAGTTAGGCTGTACTGTAAAATAACTTCCCTGTTTGAACCTTTCAAACTGGGAATACACCATATCAATGGTGGCAGGCAAGTCAAAACACAATGTAGATTTTGTATCAATCAGAATGTCAAATGATCTCATTAGAGCTTCAGGTCTATATGTGGGTGCATTTCAACTACTTTGCTTTTCCTGTATGAAAGTTTAGCAAAGATTAAGTCATTTACCAGCGACAGTTGGCTATGACAGCTGAATGGAGCCTTTGATGAAATGTGTCAGTCATTTTCCAGAAACTCTGCCTTCCACAGTAGGCCATCAGAAGTAACCATTGTCACCAAGCCATTGCCAATGTGGTTGGAATTCTTTTAACAGAACATTCCTTCTCTAAATTTTGTTAGCTTGCTTGTGAGCCTTTTTCTGCTACAACTACTAACCATTAAAATTCATTTTCTGATGATCATAGCCTAGAGGTTGGTTTGTTTTATTTTGTTTTTTAATAACTTTGGGGAGAAATAAGTTGAAAAGATGTGTTTTTGAATTAATACAAAGACATTATACATAAGTATAAGTAATACAACGCATGTCAGAAAGCATGACATATCCTATTCTATTTCCGTAATATTTGGTTCAAAAATTTACTACCTTTTCTTCTTTAGCTGAATTCCTGGTGTGAGTCCTACCTCTGGTCTTGTTTCTTTCTCAACCCTGAAGCAAATCCAAGTGTCTGGTGGTGCTGGTACATAGCATAAACTCCAACAGCTGCGTGGGGACTATTTGTGCAAAGCAGAAAAATCATGGCCTTCCAAGGGTCTCAGTAACAGATCATTCCAGGACGTATTCAACTGTTGCAGTTACAGAGCTCTGAAAATCCACTGTTGTTTCTCTGAGGGACTGTTGGTGATCAGGTCCTAATGAAATCTATAGTCTCCATGAATGTGTACAGAAATATCATGTTAGCACCATATGCAAATTTAATGCATAAAAATGAATTTGAAGTAATGACCATCTGTTATTAAAACAGTGATGTTGTGTAACCTTCAATTATTTTCTTAAGCC
Organism: Thryonomys swinderianus; assembly: GCA_004025085.1. Taxonomy (NCBI): domain Eukaryota; kingdom Metazoa; phylum Chordata; class Mammalia; order Rodentia; family Thryonomyidae; genus Thryonomys; species Thryonomys swinderianus. The sequence goes on from PVIC010021429.1 coordinate 22,038, forward strand.
ATAAGAAGCTATTGTAACTTTGTTATATGAAAAATCAGCATGGGGCTTGTGACTTGCACTTGAAAGTTCTTTGTGGAATTGTCAGCTGCACAATACTTTTAGATAACAACTCAGTAATAACCAAGTAGAACGACCTTTTACAGTGAAATGGATTAGCCTGGACATCATCATCATCATCAGTAAAAGCAAAAGGCTTTCTGGTTCAAAACTATTCTCTCAAGTTAACTTTTCCAAAAAGTGAATATTGATCTTGGATTTTATGTATTGATATAAGAATTTCAGTTAAGCCTATTAAGGACACTGACCCAAAAGTGGGAGAGTTGTTAAATATTTTGCTAGATATAAAGGAATGTTATTTTGATTTAATTGTTTAGGGAGAAAATTTTATGTTAAAAATTTTGGCCAGGCGTGGTGGCTCATGCCTGTAATCCCAGCACTCGGGAGGCAGAGGCAGGAGGACTGCTGAGTTCGAGGCTTGCCTGGGCTATGTAGTGAGCTCAGGGCCAGCCTGAACTACAAAGCGAGACCCTGTCTCAAAAAAAATTTTTTTTGAGTTGTGTTTTGAGATCTTGAAAAATATTTAGGAGGGGAATTATCAAGTAGCATCGATTTGGGATGGAAAAAGACATGTCAACAGGCAATTAAATAAACTTAGAGAAGTGCTGTTCGAAGGATTTGTGCCAAGTCCTCTGAGAGGGCTCCTCCCCTTCCATATGTGAATTTTGGCAATGACAGAATCAGGGTGTGGGTGATATTTGCTGAAGTGATTGCAATCAGGTCCCGAGATTAAAGAACTCTTGAAGCAGGAACTTGAAACAGTCTTCCTACCGATGGTATGTTGACTGTAAAGGAGATAATGTGAAACAGAATAAAAAAAAAGGACATTGTTAAGATTATTGAAGAGCTTACTATGGTATTCCAATTAAAATTTAAGTTTCACCTAAAATTGAATACAGTGTAATATTTAAAACGGATGCAGCTCTTTGTGCTTTTAATTTCTCAATGTGTTCGCATTGCCTCAAAAGACAGTTTAGATTTTAAATATATTCATTCACATATCCTTCATTCTTTCAACAGATACACTGTATGCCAGATACTGTCAAGAGTTGGAAATTCAAGGATAAATAAGATATTACTCCTATATTTACTGGATGATAGTCTCATAAGGCTGTTCACATCTTTGAGAACAAATGTATTGTAGCACGTAAAATGTTATCTATTGAATGAATACCTGAACGTATGTTAAATCAAGTTGGCAAACACCTTTTAGAAAATAGGTATTGGCATAAAATAATACGCCCTAGGTTCAGCAGCCCTGGTTTCAAGTCTTAGCTTGGATATACCAGTAAGATACTAGAAAATTTATTTATCTTTTCTAGTCTCAGTGTTCTCATCTTAGAGATGAAATAATATCTGTCTTACAAATTTGTACTGAGGATGATTGTGAAAATGCTTTCTACTCAAAAGTACCAGTTAAGTGTTAGTCATTATTATAAATATGAATCCAATATTTTACATTATAGTGCAACATTTAAAGGGAAGTCGCTGGATAGTAAAACAGTATATCATTTTCAGGATGGATAAATCAAAGGTGCCACTCTTGGTAGGATGCCAGCTATCCTGGGAGAAACTGCATCAGTGATAAGAATCAGCAGTTAAGACTGAAGGCTCCAGATAGAGAAGCCTACTCAGGGCACTGGAAGTGCTGTGACTTGGTGGTAGCTTGGAATCTGTGTAGCTTCAAGGAAGGCTTAACATTGTCACTGCAATGAGGTAAGCTTGCCTCAAGGCAAACTAATGGACCCAGCAATCACTACTTAGTCACTTGAATCCTGGTCCCAGTTTTCTGACAATATCTGGAGTTCTATTGAATGGAAGCTAAGAACTGGATGGCTTTTACAGATGAAAGCATATTATGGATGTTGCTAAAACAGGTGAACGAGAAGTAATTTTTTTTTTTTTTTGAGACAGGGTCTCGTGTTGTAGTTCAGGCTGGCCCTGAGCTCACTATGGTGCCCAGGCAAGCCGCCGCGAACTCAGCAATCCTCCTGTCTCTGCCTCCCGAGTGCTGGGATTACAGGCGTGAGCCACCACGCCCGGCACTGTGGTATGTGGCGTTGATTGTTGGTGGGCGTGTCTCCACGCCCAGCATTACATGTGGTTACCGGGGATCGAACTCAGGTCCTTGCGCTTGCGAGGCAGGCACCGGAACCACTGAGCTAACCCTCCGGCCCACGAGAAGTAATTGTAATGAGGTGGTGCTTCTAAGCAAAGGTTAGATTGCATGAATGATAACCATCCTATTACTACCACTGCTGTAGTTACCAATAACTGTACACTGACAATTTAGCAAAAAATTTGCCATCATTCCTGCTGATACTCATGGAAACTTACAAAGCAGTTACTCTCAACTAATTACAAATAGAAGGACCAGATGCATAGTGACTTGTCTAAGATTTATTGCAAGGAAATCTACTCATTTCAGATCTCCTGCTGGTCCATATGAGATGCTGCCTCTTTGCCCTCTAAAGCCAAATGTTAGAATGTTCTTCAGAGTGAACTCAGGAAGCATACACTGTCCCTGATCTGTCCATGGTATTTGATACAGGATGCCTTCAACTGTTATTTTACTTTTCTCCTCTATGAAGTGGAAACTTCTTGAGAGTACTAAACACAGTCTTATTCTCCCTTGTAATTTCATGCAGCTCTAAAGGCAGTATATGTGCCCAGAAGACAGCCTATGTATTGTAATTGGATCTATTAAAAGTTTGCTCTCTTATTTAAATAGCTTATTTGTAAACTTCTGGCCATTCTTTCTTCACTAACACAGGTGCAAGCACACACACACAGCCAAACTTTTCTGCACTCCTGCTCCAAACATATACTACACTCTGGTATATCTCACAGCCCAATAATTTCAGGGCAGGCTTCTGCAGACAGGAAAGTTTCTGAGCATGTGCTTTCTAGGATAGGGATTTTTTTCCCCCCTAGAAATGTAGCACATGGCACTTTTAATCTATAATACATTTTTTCAATTTTTTGAGTTTGCTTCTTCATTCTTCAAACTCTAATACTTAACTCAGTCTATTGAAAGAAGAGGAAGAGAGAAGGGAGAACAAAATACCTTAAAGTAAGGTGAGTAAAGAAAAACATTAAATAATTGTTGGGTTTTAAAACATTATTTTCACTCTAACACAAGTATTATCTGAAATAAGTAAGGCTTTACGTTTGTTCATTGAACGAAAACCTCACTGAGGTCAGAGTACAAAGGTGCTTCTGTTGGTGTAGGCTCTGTCTGGCTCTTTATCAAGCTTTTTCTCACCTGGACTGATCTTTTCAGAAAGCAGCAAATACGGACTTCAGGGAGTGGGCAGCTGAAACTGACCATCCCGTAGGTTTCTGCCTGCAAAAAAATGTCCTCCAACTAGTTGTCAAGCAGCGGCGTGTGACATATCTCAAACTCTCTGGGTTTACTCATCTTGCCTCCAGGGAGCTATCACTTATGTAGTGGGGGCAAGAAGACCATGAGATGTGAAAAAGCTTACTTCTTTGTTCAATTCTTTCTGCCCATCTTTGCTTAAGGATTTGGCCTAGTTGCTAAGAGCGTGATCTTTGGATTCAGTCACCCCTAGATTCGAAACTTGATGCTGCTACTGGTTGAAAGAACTTTGGATGAATTGCAAACCTTTTGATCATCTTGTTCTTTTAGTGGAAAAACTATAGGTGATAATTTCTTAAATAATAAACATGCTTTTACTGAAACATGCAAGACTTGTATAGTGAAAACTAACAAATATTGGTAAGAAAAATTAAAGATGTACTTATGCAGAAAATAAATGCATAGATCAGAAGATATAACATAATGAAGAATAATTCTTCACAAGTTGAACTACAGAGAAAATCTGCTCTCAAAAAAAAATTTAGTGTTAAGTGTGCTTCTTAAGAAAATAGAAAAATTGGTTCTAAATTTATAGAGAGACACAAGGATCTGGAACAAATAAAAATAATTTTTAAAAAGAGAAATGAAGATAGAGTACTTATACCACCTGATTATTATAGTAATCAATACATACATTGTCTTAGTAATCAATACAATGTGACATTGGCATAATGATAGAGATATAGATAGATGGAAGGAACACAGTCCAATTCTATATTGCCCATTGATTTTTTTGTTTGTTTGTTTTTGAGACAAAGTAGTCCAGACTGGATTTTAACTTGCTAGTCAATCCAGGATGGCCTTGAATTCATGATCCTTAGACCTTAGGCTTCTGAGTGCTGAGATTATAGGTATGCACAACCAGCTTTGTCCACTGATTTTTGACAAAAGCATCAAGGTAAGTCAATGGGAATTAAAAGGTGCTAAAAAGAACTGGCAGTTTCTGTGAAAACTTGACTCTCCACGTGCAGAAGACTGAATCTAGACCCATATTTCTCACCATGCACTAAACTAAAATAAAAATGGATAAAAGAGGGCCGGAGGGTTAGCTCAGTGGTTCCGGCGCCTGCCTCGAAAGCGCAAGGACCTGAGTTCGATCCCCAGTTACCACATAGAATGCTGGGCGTGGAGACACGCCCACCAACAGTCAACACCGCATACCACAATGCCGGACATGGTGGCTCACGCCTGTAATCCCAGCACTCGGGAGGCAGGGACAGGAGGATTGCTGAGTTGGCGGCGGCTTGCCTGGGTACCATAGTGAGCTCAGGGCCAGCCTGAACTACAAAGCAAGACCCTGTCTCCAAAAGAAAAAAAAAAAAAAGGATAAAAGATCTAACTATTAAAACAGAAACAGTTAATTTGTGAGAGACAAAATAAGTACAACATGTGAAGATGTAGGTGTAGGCAAAAACTTTTTGAATAGAACCTTGGTTGCATAAGAGATAATACCAGTGTTAACAAATGTGGTCTCGTCAAATTAAAAAGCTCTTGCACAGCAAAGGAAATCATCAACAGAGTAAAGAGACAACCTGCAAAATAGGAATAGTTTTTTTCCAGCTGCTCTCCAGACAAAGGACTAATATCTAGAATATACGAAGAACTCAAAAATTAGATTCCCCCAAATTTAAAGACCCAATTAAAAATGGGCATCTGAATTGAACATTTACTTCTCTGGTGAAGCAGTACATCTGACCAATAAATATGTGAAAAAATGTCAACACTGATGGCCATTTGAAAAATGGAAATTAAAACAACACTGAGAGTGTGTCTCATTCTATAGAAAGCAGGACTATTATCAAGAAATCAGGAAATAACTAATGCGGGCAAGGCTGGGGATATGTACCAATTTCCTACAATGAATGTGATCATTATGTACTGCAGCCAAGTGCTAAAAAAATTAAAAAATGAGTGTAATATTTGATTGCTACAAAGTGCCAGTAGATTGTAGACAAAGATTTATTTAAAAAAAAACAATAAAACCAAAACAACAAAACCAAATGAGGTAGTAGGTGTTTTGTTAGCGTGATAACCATTGAATTTCTTCAGGGAGAGTTGGCTAATAATGAGAGAAAGGATTACTAGCCCTGAAGATCTTTCCTTTTGAGGAGTTGGGAAGACATCTCTGCTTTTGCTGCTGTGTCTTGTCCATATTAAGAGTACAGTTATCATGATTTGAGGATACAGACCATGATGGAAGTTGAACTTTGGGACTAGCTCTCAGGGAGAAATGATGCTGTGTGCTTACCAGATTCTGAAAGAACTGAAGTGCGACCCACTTGGAAAAATAAGTAGACCTGTAGTATTTTGTGGGTTCGGTGTGTTTATGGTGGGCTAACAACAAAAAAGAAGGCATCATAAGAAGGCATCTGAATCTGATGATGTGTCTGACTCATGTATTCTTCCAAGGATGAATTGGAGCTTTATACTTTGATAAGGCAGAAATATAAAACTGCATGCATACAAGATAGCTTGAAAAAATATTTGCAGTTTTAGTAATTTAAAGTTGGATAGTGTTTAAAGTATTTAATTAATCAACAAAGTAACCACAAATAAAAATCAGGTGCTACCTCAAGCTGCAAAGATAGCTAGTGTCTGCACCAAGATAGGGAAGTACGAAATGAGGAGACTGTGGAAATTCCTAAAGAGTCTGATCAGGTTAGTGGAGAGCATGAAAACCATAATGGATGGAGAATAAATGGAAAGAGAAAGGTCAGCCGTTTGCAGGTCTGTCATATGAGAGAACGGAATTTTTCTTTACTGCTCCAAACGTTGGAGACAAACCCACTTGGTGGATATTACAATGTGGGAACTTTGCATTTAAGCTATTGTGTGATGTAGGGTTTCAGGTGTTTCGCTTTTGCAGGAGATTTTTTTTTTGGAAGGAGGGAGTTCACCTCACCACAAGATAGCTCATTTCTTCAGTGAATGCTCTAGATGTCAATTTTGGGGATCGTATCGCTCCAGAGAATTGACTCTGGCTCATGGATGTTCAATCTTGGAATTGTCTTGGGTCAATATAAAATGTATAGTATAGTTAATGTATATAAGTAACAAAACTACCTTTTAAAAATAATTTTACAATAAC
>PVIC010021430.1:0-28587 GCA_004025085.1 Thryonomys swinderianus
GAAAGAAAAGATCAACACAGAAAATATAGTTCTCTCAGATATGAATAAATTTCTATCCTGATAAAAATTCAGACTGCAAAGTAAATTTATTATTGCCTATTATCTCAGTTATCAAATTTATACAAATACCACTGACAGCACTGTGGAAAACTAAGACGCTTATAGTTTGGGAAGCTATAGAAATATGTAATTGGAAATATCTCCATTACTGGCTTTATGATTTTGAACGTGTTAACTACTCCCTGCCCTAGTTTCTTTGTTCATTAATAAAAGAAAGAAAAAATACTTTGGTGCTCTGTTGTCGAATAGATCATTTGAAATTTTGAGTTAGAAATGTGAAGTACAATTTGATGTGCACCTTTTAAAGTTACGTTGAAACATATTTCCCAAGTCAAATTCTATGAAATTTAATAAGTTGACCAAAATATTAAGGATCCCTAGTACTTTGTTCTCAGAGTAATAACAATTTGTTCTAAGCTAATGACAAGTGAAAAATTTAGGTCACATAACAGTACCAAATACAGAAGCAGATTCATTAATATTTTCTAGAAGAGGAAGGCCAGGGAGTGAAATTCAGTTTTATGAAATTTAAAATGTTTGGACTGCAGTTTAGGCCAACTTTCTTTGAACAATGATGATAGATGTTCTGGTAAAAATATATGAAAAAGCCAGGAGTGGTGGCTTATGCCTGTAATCCCAGTACCCAGGAAGCAAAGGCAGGAGGATTGGTGAGTTCAAGGCTTGCTTGGGCTACATGGTGAGCTTGAGGCTAGCCTGAACTACAAAAAAAGTGAGACCTTGTCTCAAAAAAACCCTCACGAAAAGCAAACAAACAAACAACAAAAATGCCAAGCAGAATATAAGAAGGGGGAACTTTTAGTTCTGTTATTCCCTCACAAAGTATTTCCATGCACACACACACTCACACTCAAACTGTAGCCCTAGTGCAGAAGCACAAATTGCAAATCCTTCCACACTAGAGAGCATAAGTGCACGGCATCCCCAGCATGAACACAGGCAGTCCTGGGCTGAGGTGGACACAGAGGCAGCTCCTGGCCCCTCAGCTCCTGTGAGCAGAGGCAGTGGGGGATGCCACAGCCCACAGCAAGGTGGAGGCGCTGTGCCATAGGGCCTTTGTGAGACTTGAGGGTTCAGACGCAGACCCTCACAGCCTTCGATATAGGTGAATGTGTGCCAGAAGCCCAAAGAAAAGCCAGGGTATGAATGGATTAGGTGGAAAATACTAAAAATCCATAAATGATTTGACAATGATTAAAACTATCTGAGTCACTTAGCTAACAGTTTTAAGAAAAACAGATACCCACATGAACAGAGAGAATATTTTTAGAAAATAACAATGTAGCTTTTAATATTTTGTATGAGATATTTTGTTTACATGTTAGTTCATATGAATTTTCTTTTGTTCAGTGTTTCTTGTACCTTCCTTGTACATTTATTAGGACACATATAAGTACACATCCATGTATTAATATATACATACCAACCCTTTATGAAACAAGAATGACTAAGATTAATTTTCTTTTCCTTTTTTGAGATAGGGGCTTGCTTTGTAGTTCAGGCTGGCCCTGAGCTCACCTAGGCAAGCCTGGAACTCAGCAATCCTCCTGCCTCTACCTCCAGAGTGCTGGGATTACAGGCGTGAGACACCATGTCTGGCATTGTGGTATGTAAGGATTAAACTGGAGACCATATGCTTATGAGGCAGATGTTGGAACCACTGAGCTAAATCCCCAGCCCCCAAAGTTAATTTTAATAAAGAGGCATCTACTTTGCTATTTTATACTCTTCTCTGTACCAATCAATGCTTGGTTTGTGGAATCCCTCTATAAAATGATCCTGAGATTACTATCGATGCCAGACATCTCTTTACTGAGCAACTTCAGTCCCTGTGTTGGTGTTGTTTAATCATGTGTATCTTAACCTTGTTGGTCAAACCTACAGGAAAACATTCTTTATCCTTACTACTCCTGTGGTACTTTTCTGTTTCAGTCACACAATGCCTGTGTTCAACTATTTTCTTCTAGAAACATTCTTGGAAACATATTCCAATCTCCTTCCTCTTAGCCACTTCCATATAACTACAGATTTTTCTGAGTCTTACACATAATTTTTATTTCCTCAAGGCCCAGTAGAGTGCCTTTTCTACTTTAAAACAGATGAAATATTTGGAATGTGTGTATAAATGTTCCAATTTCCTATTCATGAACGAAGCCACTCTGAACAATATAGTGATTGTTCTTTCAAGGAGTAATGAGCGGTGGCCTAGGAAGTGGGACACTAGGCCCTGCTCTTCGCTGGCTGAGGATTTTGGTCTTCACTTCCTGTTCTTTTAAGTTTCCTCTATAAACCAGCAGGATACAAACAACAAGCATGGTTGTTTCATTCTGAAGGAATGCTCATTTTTTTCTGTGTTTTTATTCCTTTCAAATTTACTGTGGCCATATTAAGGATGGGGCTTGCCACAGAATTTTTTTTTTTCCTGGAGGTACCAGGCAGGCCTCATAATAACAGGTATTTTTTTGTCACTCCAAGGCTGAGTTGAAAATAGTGTTGTAAGAAGTAGCATAACAGCTCTGATTGGCAGAACTGGCTGTGGTCGTGTTGGGCACATCTGAGTGCTTTCTTGAAGTGAAAAATAAAAAATTGCCTGAGAGTCTCACTTTTGGCAAAGCTCCATATTACATTCTTTAAAATTTTATTATACATTTTCTATTCTTAATTTGTAATCATCATTAACTTGGAAATTGGCAATGAAATATTCAAATACACATACTGGGCTCAATTGTGTCTCCTCAAATTCAAATGCTAAAGTTGCAACTCCTAAGTACCTAAGAATGTGACTTTACTTGGAAGTAAGGTAGAGACATAAGACAATGGTAAATTAAACTGAGCTGGATACAGTGAGCCCTAATCCAAGTGAAGATGGTCATCTACAAGGTAAGAAGAGAGGCCCTGCAAGAAACGGAACTTGCTGGAACACTGATCTCCAACTTGAAGATTGGAGAATTGTGAGAAAATAAATTTTTGTCAACATCATCCAGTCTGTTGCAGTTTGCTGTCGTAGCCTGGGAAGACTAGTATGATCCAGGCTGAATCTCAAAATCTTGACAAGATAGACAACACTCTTTAGTTAGATTTTAAACAAGATTATAGAAGCTAAGAGATAGTTAGAAGGTAGTAAATTTCATCAGGTTCCTTTCCAAAACAATGCCTCAATTTAAAGTCATGTTGCAACTGGGTATGATGGAATCCGGCACTGTGGGAGGCTGACACCTTCAAGCTCAGGCTGGGCAGTTTGACAGTTTAGGTATAACCTGTCTCAAAATTTAAATAATTTAAAAAGGAGGCTTGGGATATAGCTAAGTACAGAAGCTCCTGGATTCAATCTCCAGGAGATCTCACACACACACACACACATTGACACAGTCAGGTTACATTTTGCGAGAGTTTGTAAGTTACATAATTAAATACCAATATAGTTTCTGGCATGAGCACTGAATGCCAAAATATATGCCCCGAAACACTGAAAAATAAATATTTCTTAATGATAGTTGACACAAAGCATAATGATATATGCATTTGAGATCACTGATGTGGTAATTACACAGATCTCTATGAGAATTTGTTCCTAATTCCAAATGAGTTGGTTAAAATAAAGCATTAATTCACTGCAAAGAACACACCGGGCAAAATGGTGCTGATATAGTATAAACTGCATAAGTTGTTGAATTTTCCAATTATTAACCTTTGCTATACAATGAAATAATGGCTGTCTTCTGGTACAGTCATGAAAGTAGTACTAGAAGTGATTTTAGAAATAATCCTTTCTTTTTCTCACAAAGCTAAACAGCGTTATCACACAATCAAAACTTACATCCATACAAAACTCTGCAAAGAGGTGTCAATAACAGGATGCTTTCGTATACAGCAGATTATTCACACTCAAAAAAATCAGAAGGAAACAAGATACCCATCAATAACAAATGGACAAACTGATGTATCTATAATAATGACATACTATGTAGCAATAACCAAAGTGTTGTCACACTGCACAAAGACTTAGGTTAAATTTACATACATATTTCTTTTTTAAAAGGTATTGAGTTCACTGGCACATTTAGGTGGAATTTATGATCACATTTATAAATGAGAATTTGCACCTGGATGTGATACATCTTGATTCTTATTTTTTTCCCATAATGTCCCCTTTTCCCTATATACATAAGATTCATTTCCATTTTTTGCTTATTTTCAATTTTTTCTTTCCCTTCTTTTCCCTCCCCTCTCCTCATTAATTCCCCCTTTTTTGAACATTTTCTCCCATTTCACAATATCTATCATAACTTTAAGTCTTCATTTATAGTTTTAGATTCTCATGTCAGAGATATTTATTTACACGAGTGTCTTATTTATTTCACTTACGAGTATGGCTTCAATGTGCATCCATTTAGTTATAAATGACTGACTCGAGTTTATCATTCTTTATGACTGAGTAGTACTCCATGTTATTAAAAAAATCATTTTCTTTATCCAGTCACCAGTTGATAGGCAATTGGACTGTTTCCATGATTTAGCTATTACAAACTGCACCATTGTAAATCTAGGTACATATATGCCTCTGTGGTGTGATTCTTTTAGTTCTTTTGGAAACATACCCAGCAGGGAAATAGCAGTGTCAAATAGAATTTCTAATCTTAGATTTTAAGGAAATTCCACCCTGATTTCCACATTGGTTGCACCAGTCCACAGTGAGAAAAGGTTCCTTTCTCCCCACAACCCTACCAGCATTTGTTACTGGTCAATTTCTTGATAACAGCCTTTCTTTCTGAAATGAGATGGAATCTCAGTGTTTTCATCGGCATCTCTCAAATAACCAGTGAAGTTGAACCTTTTCATGTGTTTAGTTGTTGCTTCTATTTCTTCACCTAAGAAGTGTCTATTAGTTTCAGATGCCCGTTTTTGAATTTGCTCTTTAAATTGGGGGGGGCTGATTTTTTAAAGTTCTTTATATATTTTGTATAGTAGACTTTGTCTGAGGAGCAGCTGGTAAAATTTTTTCCCACATTGTAGGTTTTCCTTGCTCTGTTGGTTTCTCTCACTGTGCAGAAGTCTTTTTAATAAGATGAGATCCCAGTTGATTCTTTGTGCTAATTCACATGCTATTGAGGATTTTCTCAGAAAGCCTTTCCCCATGCCAATAATTTCAAGAGCTCTACCTAACCTTTCTTCCAGCAGGTCTAGTGTTTCTTTTATAGTATTAGATCTTTCATCCACTTCAATTTTAGTTTAGTGCATGGTGAGAGATATAGGTATAGTTTTAATCTTTGGCAAGTTGAAACCCAGTTTTTCCATTCCTACTTATTAAAGAGGCTATTTTTTCTTCATTGAAGATGTTGGCATTTTTGCCAAGATGAAGTGGCTTAGTGTGTTTGCAGTTATTTTTGTGTTTTCTAACCTATTCCATTGATCCCTGGGTTTGTTTCTTTGCCGGTACCATGATGTTTTTTATCGCAATGACTTTGTCATATAGTTTTTTGGGCATTGTGATACCCCCTGCCATGTCCTTGTTGCCTAGAATTATTTTGCTATTCTAGACCTCTTCCCAAATGAACTTTTGCATTATTTTCTGTAGTTATGTGAAATATACTATTGCAGTTTCAACTGGGATTGCATTATAGGAGTTTTGGAAGTATAGCCATCTTCACTATAATAGTTCTTCCTCTCCAGGAACAAGGATTGTCTATTTTCTAATATCTTTTCAATCTCTTTTTTGCAAATTACTGTAGTTTTCAGGGCTAAAGGCCTTTTATTTCCTTTGTGAGGTTGATGCCTAGATTTTTCATTTTGGGGGGTGCTATTGTGAAAGGAATTGCTCCTTCGGGGTGAGATAGGAGCTTAGGTTGCCCACCTGGCTGCCTCTTTCAGTGGCGATGGTGCAGCAGCTCTTAAATACAGATTTCTCAGTGAAGGAAGCCACTATGGAAAGATGGTTTATTGCACGGCATCCATCTTTTTTATTCAAAGTAAGTTGTTTGGGTTCATTTCCACATGAAATATTTCAACATTCAGATCATCAGTTAGAATTCAATGTTTACTTACAGTTGTTTCTTTTGAAGCAGTTATAACATAAAACCCAATGCAAAACTTCAGGAATAGGATTCAGCATGATGTGGTTGAAGCAGGCACCAGGGTAGCCAGGTATCTGTTGGTGAATATGGAGTAGTGCTCGTGCCTCATAAAGTTTCTTTTTGCTTTTTCCCAACTACCAGCACCTTCCTGCCACCCTACTGAATCGTGTACTGCTCTATTTCCCCGTAAATTACTCTTACCTATTCTAGATAATAAAAATAACATATTTCTAAAATAAGATTTCTTTCATATAGTGCAGTGTTTTTATGATGTACTCATCTCACATGTACCCATAGTTTGTTCCTTTTCGTTGATAAGTGGTGCCCTTTTAGAGAGGTACTCAGAAGCCCCCATGTTACTACTGCTGCTTTTACTAATAAAATGTCATAAAACCTGTCCTTTTGTGATCCTATGTCTTCCATTATATTTGGTTTATTTTAATTTTTCATACTGGGGATTGAATTAGGGCTGTTGCACTGAGCTGCATTCCCAGGCCCTTTTTATTTTTTACTTTGAGAAGAATCTCAAACTTCCCAGGCTATACTTGAACTGGAGCTCACCCCGTGTTCACTGCCCGGTGAGTGGGGTCACAGACACTGCACTCGAGTGTGAAATGAGTATAGTCTTGAGCGACTACCTAAGAGGACAATTTCTGGGTTGCAGGTAGGGGTCACGGAGTTTTACAAGAAACCGTGTATAAATATTCCTTTGAAAAGCAAAGGGAGAGATGAAGATTAGAATTTTTTTTCCCACTGGCTGTGGAAAGCATAAACCTCTATAGGGCATAAAAATAATAGATGCCAAGCCCTGTCCTGAACCAGTACCCAGGCAAAAGGTGGAAAATCTTTGTATTTATAAAAGTCCATAGAAAACGCATGGTAGATATTGTGAAATAGTAAACATTCAAAGGGAAATGGGGTTTAGGGGTAAGTAATGAGGGGAAAGAAAAAAGTTGATGGTTAAACAAAGGAAACAAAGCTTGTGCATATAAGGGCAGGGTGTTGTAGGGTGGGTAGGGGGAGGGGAAAATGAGAATTAAGTTATGTCATATGCCGGTACAGATTCTCAATGTTGAATGTAATCATGATGTGTATATACAATGTACCAATAAAGATTAAAAAAAACAACCAAACAAACAAACATGAAAACTCCTAAGTGTAATTGATGATAACACCAGTGGTTTTGGGTCTCAGTGAACTTTAGTACTAAGAGATTTGACTCCTCTGCATGTTATGGGTTGGATCTAGATGTCCTCCCTACGTGCTCATAGATGGGGCTTTTTTGGAACTAACTGGCCTAGGGATCTTTGGTACTGGTACTCAAGGTGTGTGGTCCTAATTTAGTCCCCAGATTGGAATTAGCAGAGTTCTGGGTGTAGTTGAATGGATTTACTGAAGATAGAAGCCGCTGTGGTGTGGGTGGACTGGGTGGACTGCCCCGAAGGTTTGTGGTATGCATGGGGTAATGAGGAAAGGGAGCTTCCGGCTGCTGCCGCCTCCTGCCTGCCTCCCATGGCCTCCTCCCCTGTGCTCCTCCTGGGACCGCCCTGTCTTGGAGCCAGACAGTATGGAACGGAAACTCTACAAACTATCAGTTAAAGTAAACTTTTCCTCTTAACTTTGGATGTTGAGTACTTTGTCTCAGCAATGAGAAAATAAATGAAGATATTTCATACCTTCAAAGATTAACATATTGCTGAATTCATAGAATATAGGCAAGAAATATTTGTTAAACTGACTGAGGTGCCAAACATTGTATCTGATATATTAAATATGCTTATTTGTCCTAAAGAATATGTCAGGTATTAGTTGGGGAGATCTAAATGACCATGTCACTCAGTTAAGAATCTTATATTATATATGTACTTCCTATTTATGTTTTTAGGATTAATAATAAACAATTAACAACTAAGATTATATTTATTACTAATTTCCTGCAGAACCTGGCAGAGTGCTTTGCAGGTGCTCGAAAATGATCATTCTAGCTGGGCGTGGTGGCTCATGCCTGTAATCCCAGGACTCGGGAGGCAGAGACAGGAGGATTGCTGAGTTTGAGGCTTGCCTCGGTTACATAATGAGCTTAGGGCCAGCCTGAACTGCAAAGCGAGACCCTGTCTCAAAACAAAACAAAACAAAAAAACCCAAATCATTCTAAGAAGAAAACAAATAGAATAAAAAGGACTGGTTCTTATTACCACTACTGTCATATGAGGAAAACACACACAAATTCTGAGTGTGAACAATGCCTGCTGGACAAAATCAGCAGGTTTGCGAAGTCAAGGGGTGCAGCTGAGAAAAGAAAGAAGACAGAATAATGGGATCAGGAGGACCTCTCAGTCAATACTGAGCAGGCCCCGAGTTAATTCACAGTGCTATATTTATACAGATTTTAAGGACATTAGTGACGTCAGAAACAGCTAACAATTGTCTATAGTCACAGTTAGAAACTTGAAAACAGAGAACTGTCGAGTCAGCAAAAAAACCCAAAAATGAAATAGTGTCTTAATTCTTACACCTGGTCTACAACTAGTTCTCTCTTTCTGAGATGTAACTTCTTTATCGTCTACTGTCTGGAGGCCACCTTTCTTGTGCCAATTCCAGTCTATTGGATAAGCTGTCTAGAGACAAGAATAACTTTATTCTCAGCACATCACAAAGGAGTTTGTTGATCAACCCAACCGCTAAGGAAAGAACAGCCAATTCTTAAATGAGGAGCAGACGGAGAATAACCTTGGGCCAGAGGTTGTTTACCTCTTGTCGCCACTGACCTGGCACCCCAAGGCAGCAACTAGACAGATCCCATTATTCAGGATGAGGCTGCAGTTCTCTTGGGAGCTGGGCAGCACCGTTCACAGTGCAGACCTCCTCACTGCTAGTTAGGGCAGTACCCAGTGCGGTTCTCCAGGCCTCACAGTGATGACCCCCAGGTCGCTTCCCACAGAACAACTCTTCCAGAACAGTAACTTGAATTTTAATTTCAAACATATTAAAATCATAAATATTAAAGATTTGTTACTCATTACAATAACTTCTATGAATCCAAATGCCATGGAGAAATTTCAGTGTTCAACCGACTAAAAGTCTATGGGTTCAATACTTAATTCAACTTTAAAGAGTTAATTGTATATATCATTAAGCTGTCTTAAATTCCCCATGATCATTTCCATCTTAAAAGCTGTCATGCTTTCAGAGTAAGAAGGCTGTCCTTATTTTCCTGAGCAGATAGGGAACTGAGCTGAAAAATCCATCATTAAACCACAGATCCTCAGATTCTATTTACCTATTGCACATTCTCTTCTCTTACAATCTCTTAATCCTGAGGATTCTTTCGATCTCATTTATCACACCAAATTACATTAGGAACTTAAAGAGCATTGTATAGCATTGACTTACTGCCTTTATTTCCATCCTGTGTTGCAGAGAAACTAGCTCTCAGACTATAATGCTACACTTACACACCATCATTCAGTTTGCTATAGATATTCCAGATCATGTTTGGAGAACTGTGACTGAAGAAATTCAAACTGTTTACATTGAATAATCTACAGTCAATCCATGGACACCTCTCAATATTCCCTCTTTTGCACTCAACAAATGTCTATTGAATAAATAAATGGACAAGTTAACAGATTATATCAAGTAGAAAATGCATGTTTTGTAGCAACAGCAGACCTATACTCTGAGCCATTTATTAATTGAAGAACCTCAAATCAGTAATGTTTTCCTCACTTAGAAAATGAACATAATAACTGCCTCCCAGGGTGGTTATAAAGAGATGATGAGATGATTTATATAAAACCAATTGTGAGCAATAAAGCTTTACACAGACATTAGTTTATTATTAACCTGATGAGTAATCATCCACGGGGTAGCAACCAGGAAGTTTTCCTGGATCCCACACTAAGATTCTCGGTTGTATTCATTTGATAATGTCTTAAGGGTCCTGTCTGAGGCCAATTACTGCTTTTCAGAAGAAAACCATGCTTAAACTAATGTCCGGCATGAGGGAAGAAGTTATCTCAGTGATTCTGATACACAGTGTTGTGTTATATCTGGGAATGCCTTGTTAGACCTGTACATGCATTGCTTTTGTAAGTGCTGAAATAAAATCCAGACAGATTTTTCTGTACCTTGAAGGGTTTTTGTTAAGTCCGAAGTTTTCACTTTTGAACACAAAACATTTTCTTAATAACACAGTCATCCATGAAAAAGCAATCTTTTTCTGAGAAAATCTTCATTTGGAGAAATTTTGTTTTCATTGTTAAAGGCTTGAGCCCGCTGAATTATATGAATGATTATGTGCTGGTTTTTGCAGAATACTTTCTTTTAAGTGAGCCTTTGTATATTTTAGAACCCTTAGACCAAGGTAAGTTTTGCCCAGAGCAATTTCATATCGGGGTAGGATTGCTGTAATAAAGAAACTATTCATTTTGTCATTGCCAACAAGGATTTTACTGTTCAGTTAAATTTCATTTCATCATTTTATTGTATAAGTTTGAGGTATACACATGATGTTTTAATACAGTTATATATGTATTCAATGAAATAATTCCTATATGCAAGCAAACTAACAAGTCATTATTACATATGGGTTTCCTTCTTTTCTTTTCCTGTATTAAAAGTGCCTGAAATCAGCTATCTTAGAAAATTGCCAATAATGCAATGCTTTATTCTCAACTGTAGCCCTTATATTGTACATTAGCTTTCTGGATTTATTTATCTTATATAATGGCAACTTTGTATCTTTTGACCTACATCTTCACCTTTCATCTTAACCTCCAAGGATATGAGGTCATAAGCATACTTCACATATAGAAACAGCTGAAGACTAAACTCACTAGTTGTAAGGAATATGTGTAATATTCTTATAAGTTTTACTGTTAATAGAATATAGTGACAGGAGAATACCATCCTGAGATGACTCCATCGGAATCATAGATACTTAAAGTGCCAAGACATTTAAATATAGATTTATATTCACCCAAAAAGACTTCCTCGGTTTCCCTGATACCCCATAGCCTTGACTCTTAACTTTGACTCCAAAGGCTTTTGTGGATTCAATTTGTAAGAGGCAGAGTCTCTGGAAGAAAGGACATCTTTCACAGAACTCTTATGTTGACTGTATTTTATTGTGCCATGAATTTAGTCTGCTTTATTTCTTTTCTTCTTCTTCTTCCTTTTTTTTTTTTTTTATGTAAACCAATCCTGCACTCTGTGCACAGGGCAACTGAATCACCTTTCCTTGACCTTGCAAGTCCTTGAGGCTGTTACACAAATGCCTCCTACTTTAAAAATTCTAAAACACAGCATTCGTTTGCTGACTCCTTTTTAAAGCACTCTATCTGTATTGTACACAGCCTTCCTCAGCACTCTTGATTCTACCCAGCGTTTTGTAGAAGGAAAACACACGAGACAATGCCTGCTAATCTACTCTTCACCAAAGAGGAGATTTAAGCCCCCAGTGGAGCTGTTTTCATGCATGAAGTTGATGTGTGCATTACAAGAACCACTCATTCAACAGCTTCTCAGAGCCTCCCAAATGGGCTGCTGCCTCCCTCCCTTGGTTTCTTTGCATCCATGGTGCTGTATCCCCCATTTCCCCCCCTTAGCTCCTCCTTGAAGTTTTCTCTTCCGCATCATTCCCCATCTGTGGGCTTCCTCTCAAGGCTGCTCTCTTTTATCTTTACTTCCTGCACTGTTGCTCTGCCTTCCCTCACCAGGTCTCAGGGCCTTAACGTGTCTCCCAGGTATGTTGATGGATCTCCAAACTCCACCTTGAATTCTTGCATTTTTGTTTCATATCTCAATATCTCCAAGTCTCCTGCTAGTCCAAGTCCTCCCCTGTTGCAAACTTCTTACATTTGTTGTGGTGGCCATAATTTCTCTGATCACTAAGGCTTCAACTCTTTGTGGTATCTTTGGTGTGACTGTTGCTTCATGGTTAATCAATCACTAAGTCATCATGACTTAAAATCATCCCTAGTTTTCTACTTTCTGAGGTTAAGGTCTCATTTCCTGTGTGTCTTCTCACCTGTTCGCCTTCTGACAAACATCCGTAGCCACTACCAGGTACCAATAGCTAACTCTTCTGAGACCTTTCTAGTTTCTTTACTGTAAGTTACATATGCCTTCTTCCAACTTGTCCTAGCAAAATGCCCAAAAGGTAGACACTATTATGGTTCTCACTTTACAGAAGGGAAACTAGGGCTTGTAGAGATTAAGCAACTTGGTCAACTTCATGCAAGAACAAGTAATGATGTTAATGATTAGAGCAGAGGTCTTGCGTCTGCAACCCACAGGCTTGTCTCCCACCTGGGAGCAGCCTAGAATCTGGCCGTGGCGTAGCTTTCTAGGTTGGTATCTACCAGGTTCCAGCTTTGCTCTTGGATGGAGATATGTGTGATTGGTGGAGGGACCTCCATCTTGCCCACTCAAGTATGTACAGTTTCCTGAATACTGTGGCTCTGAGCCTTCTTTATCTGGGACCTTGTCACCTGGTTCATTATTATTAACTCCCTCAACTACCCTCATATATCTGTTTTGAAGGAACTGCTCATGTTACTAGAACTGTTGGGGTGAACTGAAGGAATGTTGGATAGAAACCTGGATAAAGGCTTTGTATCACATTTACATTGTCATTTGTACATGAGACAATTTACTTGAGGAACTTTTAACTCTCCATATCCACTCTGACAGCTCAGGAATTCTCCTGGCCAGTACTTAAGACTTTCTTCCTCTCGTCTTTTCATAGTGAAAATTCACACTATCTTTGCTCCAGTTTTAGTCACGCCAACTAACCCTGAATACCTGAGTAGCCAGCCTGGTCCAATTCCAGAACTACTTCCCTTCCCTCTTTCATTTGTCTCTGATCCTGCTGATTCAAGCTCTGGCTTCTTCCTATGCAACTTTAGCCTTCTCCTGTCTCGTGGACAGGAAGTATATCAATACACTGTTTTCACCAAGTGACTGTAAATTCCTATAATAAAAATTGTTCATTAGATCAGTGGCTTTCAAGCCTAGCTAATCATTCAATTACACAAGCAGGCTCAGGTTCAAGCCCTGTTGAATTCACAACAGTTAATTAACAATTTAGTTAACAACTAAGACTGAATTACCAGTGCTTATATATATAGCAAGAAATGATTATTCACAATGGCTCTTGTTTCATTTTTCAATTCTTCAATGAACTCATAAATTATAGAGTATTTAAAATACCTGGCCCAACACCTGACACATAATAAATATTCAGAAAATGCTAATTATTTCCCCTACTGTTTATTTCAGTTGTTGTTTTATAGCCTTTATTTAAATGAATATTTTAAACAGATTTATGTTTTCTATATTTCTTCATGTTCTCTATATTTATTGTTGCCCAGTCAAAGATTTTCAAGCTCACTCTTGACCTTCAATGATTTCCTTTAAAATACTTTCTTTAGCATTTTGATATTAAATCTGTTAGTTGGTCTGCATATTTCGCAAGCTTCTATACAGTTACATTTTCTGCCACCTACTCTTTTTCTACTTTTAGCTTTGATCCTTGCTTCTTTAATTTTCTGCTTTGATTTTCTTCCATAAAGCAATGAAGTAGACCTTGAAATATCAGAGCCACTGACTTGCTGTGTTTTATAATATTTCGATTTATTTAATTTACTTTTGTTAAGCATTATATGAAGACTTCATAACTTCCTGCAATTTAAGTTTCCTGTCTTGTTAGAACAGCCTACATAAGTGGAAAAGGTGAGAGAGAATTTCAAAACTGTAAGAGAACTTAAATATTAAGAGTTGACCCGGTTCACTTTGTGCACGGAGTAGCTAAAACACATAGATAAGAGGGATGATCCAACATTATATGGCTTATTAGTTTTATATTGCCTTTTTAGAGACAGAGAACTAGCTTATGAGACTGTTACATTTAAGAATTGCCTGTTTCACATCTCCCTATGTATACTCCTTTAAAATGACAGAAAAATACTGATAACAAATCTAGTAGTGAATGTTTTGTTTTCTTTTTCAGGTTCTCTTCACAGCAACTAATATTCTCTTGAAATTCCAAAAGGTCCAGATTGTGGTCAACAGTAAATTTCCACCTTCAGAGTAAAAAGTTCCGGTTTTTGAGCACTCTATATTGTACAGTCACTTGTCCCAAATTAGGACTTCCCATAGATGGTACTTTACATGTACCGGGGAAAAGTTTTTTTCCCTCCTCCCCCTTCCAGGAGGAGAAAGACAGTCCCTCCACAAACCTGAGCAGAGCTGGGTGTCATATGTTTCTTCCTGTCCTGTGAACTTTAAGCCTATTTTTTTTTTTCAGCAGGACAAGAAAGACTAAAGTCTAACCTGTTTACAAGGTACAAAATAGTGATGGATTCAAAGCAAATGACTGAATATAAGTGAGAAAATCCTGTAGTGCTCACATCCAAACTAAGTGCTTCACAGGAAAACAACAAAAATCTCAAACCTACAAAATGCAGCACCTAGAATTATAAAATCCATTCATAAAAGGGTGGTAGAAGGCAGAAAGGGGAATTTGGAAGATAAATATTAGTGGATGGGGGGAGTGTTCAGATTAGTCTAGCAAAAGTGATAGAATATAGCTGCAGACAAACCTGATATTTTCAAATTATGGCAAAAATCTACATACTGGTGTCAGAAAGAGGCTGCTTTATGAACTGATAAAACCAAAAGTTCCATTTCTATAAAAAGAATCAAGGGCTGAGGATTTAGCTCAGTGGTCCCATGGCTGCCTCACAAGTGCAAGGTTCTGAGTTTGATCCCTGGTACCGGAAAGAATGACCAAATAAGTAAAATAATCAAATATATACAGGGTCCCTGGAAGAGTGGGCCTGATCTTCCCTAGGAAAGGAAAGAAAGAAGGAAGAGAGCTACCACTAACCCTTTCCTAATGCTCACATCTTCTTGGATGGCAGGCAGCTAACTATGTGGCCTAAAGTAGTCTACAGTGTTGGAGAAGAGAATTTCTCTGCAGAAGGTGAGCTTCTCAGGGCTCAGAGTACAGAGATCATCTTGTGCAATAGTCTATTGTTTAGAATGCCAGCTTAAAAGAGGACCACTGGCAAAGATATGCTCTGTGGTGAGTTTCTACAAAGAGAAAGGAGACAGGAAGGAGGCAGCCATTGCTAAACATGAGTACTACACCTCTGTAAGGAAAGTCAAGAAGGTAAGACTGAAGAGTTTCTTGTGTAAATTTCACATGTGTAAATACATTTTTCTAGTGTGAGAAAGTGAAGGTGTGAATGAGGTCCAAAGTGTCTAATAAGCATTGTGAAATCAGAAGAAAATCTTCAAAGGGAAAGGGGAACTAAGGTGGGGGAGAAGGAGGGAAAGCAAAGAAGGGAAAGAAAAATTTGAAGGTAAAAAGGAAAAATGGAAAAAAGCTTAGGTACATAGGTGGTAGAGAGGCTGAAGGGAGGGGAGAAGAATGGGAAAATGAAATCAAGATATATCATTTACAGGTATAAATCCTCAATGGTGAATATCATAGTGTCTACTTTAAATGTACCAATAACTCAATTTAAAAATCAAAGTTAAAAACAGAAAGAGAAACTCAAATTCATGCAGTCAGGAATGAAAAGGGCAAAATCACAATAGATCCAAGGAAATCCAGAAGATCAATATGTACTTTGAGAATTTATGTTCTAGTAAGATGGAAAACAGAAGAAAATGACACATTCCTAGATACATATAAATTTCCAAAGATGAAACAAGAAAATATTAGAATTCTAAATAACCCAGTCTCAGTCAATGAAATAAAAAATGTAAAGGCTTAACCAACAAAGAAAAACCCAGATCTTGATGATTTAACTGCTGAATTCTACAAGAAAGTAAGAGAAAATCTAATGCCAGTTCTTCTCAAACTCTTTAATGAAATAAGCAGAGAGGTAATATTCCAAAATCATTGTTGGAAGCAAGTATTATCCTGATACCAAAAGCAAAGAAAGACTCAACCAAAAAAGGAGAATTATGGGCCAATATCCCTAATAAAATAGATGCAAAAATCCTCAGTAAGATATTGTATTATGTGATTTAAAGCATATATAGAAATAAAGTACATGAGGATGGTAGATCAATAGGTGAAAAGGAATAAAGGAAAATGGACTTTCAGAACAGTCTTACTGCATATATGTGGGCGGTTATAACATTAGTAGCAAGTAGACTGGAATAACTTGAAGACAGATATTGTATGCCTCATAGCAACCCACTAAAAATGGCTTTAGAGCTAAAACTGATAAACAAGTAGTAGAAATAAAACTGAATATTAGAAAATGTTCAATAAATGAATGAGTTTTTAAAAAGAGAAAATAACAAAAAGCAGTAAGAAAAACAAAAAAGCAGAACAATTGTATAAATAAGTAAACAATATTGATAATCACATGTACCAATTCAACACAGAAAATATAAAAATTATGTACTGCAAACATATACAAACAGTAACAAAAAACAAAAGGATCTAGAGGTGAGTGAAAGAATGGTAGAGAAAAGAAATTAAGGTGTGCTAACACATACCAACTTCATACAAGGAATGTGAGCATCATACACTAATATATTAGTACATGTATACACTTACTAGTAAAATAAAATTTTAAAGAATCACAAAAAGTTTAATTTCAAAGGAATAGCATGAGGAAAACTTTGAGAGAAGATAGAGCTCTTTTGTACCTCAGTTTCAGTGGTGATTACTTACTTAATCTTTTTTTTTGGTACCAGGGGTCGAACTCAGGCCCTTGGGCATCCAAGGTTGGTACCACTTGAGCTAAATCCCCAGCCCTTCGTCCTTATTTAATCTTCTATACTTATTAAAACCATAAAAATATGTGCCAAAAGTTTTGAACAAGACCCTTTAAAAATTAAAACTAATGCTGAGCATTATTAACCAATTGGAGAATTACTAATTAATACCACAATGCAATACCATTTCACATCCACAACGAGGGCAGTAATCAAAGACATAATTCCAATTCTAGAGCAATGGGAACTCCCAACCATTGCAGTTGAGAATGTCAAAAGGTGCAGCCACTTGGAAAGCTTCTCATAAAATTAGATATATGTTTGTGCCATGAATGGTAATTCCATCCTGAGATACTCACTCAAGAGAAATAAAGATTCATATGTGAAGATGCATCACAACTTTTTTAATAGCCCCAAACTGGAAACTACTCAATTGTCTTTCAACAAGTAAATGGAGTAAAAAAAAAAAAAAAAACATCGCGCAGCATCTCAGTGCCACACTATTCTGCTTAATCTGTATCATAGATGGATCTCAAAAGTAAGTCTCAAAAGCAAGAGCCAGGCACAAACTCTCCCGTGTGGGTACAGGAAACAGGGAACATTAGCAGGGGTAGAAAGGTCAAGTGCAGGAAGAAGGGCTGAGGGTCCAGCCACTTTTGACTGTAGAGAATAAGAACTGGGTCATTTTCACTCTTCCTGGACCTCAGAACATGCAGGGTGTTTGTTTGTTTGTTTTTAAAAAGAAAGAAAATAAAATGATATTATGTGAGCAAATATACCTAACAGTCAAAGCTGTACCTTTTGCCATTCCTGGATAGAATTACACTATCCAGAGCTTTAAATTTAAGTCTGACTCTAAATGCTTTAGGTATTTTTCCTATCATGTAGTAATTAATTCAATACATTAATAAAAATAGTTTCTGTTTTGTAGAATGGGAAATTTCCAAAGGAAATTTGGTGTGGAATGTAATGAGGGGAAGGAATAAATATGATTCTGAAAGAAAATAAAAGAGCATGTATATAGGGGGTAGGGAGGTGTGGGTGGGTAGGGTTATGGGTAAAAAGGAGAATTAACTTGTGTCATATATTGGTGCAAATTCCCCAATGTTATGTGTGATTGTGAGATGTATATAAATTGTACCAATAAAGAATTCAATTTAAAAAAATATTAAATACATAAAACTCTAAAAAAATAGTTTCTGACTCCATATAATTTCTCTTTTAATGAGAGAAATATATTCTAAACACAGATACATACACAGAATGTAAATGGCATTATATAGCAGAGAGACAAGTGCCACAGAGAGCAGTGTGGCAAGAAAAATATGAATAGGGTACTTGGTAGAAGGAAATCAGGGGTCTCTTTCATGAAGAAATGAGAGCCCACAGGGATAGGGAGAGGGAAGAGCAGCACTCACAAGGACTATGAGGAACATTTTCTGAGAAGACGGACAGCAAGGACAAAGCCTCTGAAGTACAGGCCCAACTAGAGCACTGGCTTTATGGGAGAATTTTAATGAGATTTTAATTTTCCTTCCCCGAACCGAGTTCTTGAGATGTTTTTTTTTTTTGCTTTTTGCTTTTGAGACAGGGTCTCGCTTTGTAGTTCAGGCTGGCCCTGAGCTCACTATGGTGCCCAAGCAAGCCGCCGCGAACTCAGCAATCCTCCTGTCTCTGCCTCCCGAGTGCTGGGATGACAGGCGTGAGCTACCACGCCCGGCATTGTGGTATGCGGTGTTGATTGTTGGTGGGCGTGTCTCCACGCCCAGCATTCTATGTGGTTACCGGGGATCGAACTCAGGTCCGAGCGCTTGCGAGGCAGGCGCCGGAACCACTGAGCTAACCCTGTGGCCCTTGAGATGTTTTTTAATGAAACAGTAAATAACAATGGTTATAGTGGTAGTCTCTCTTTGACCTATGAGAAGAAAGCCAAAGGAAAACACTACAAATTTTGATGAAACTTTCCTCAAAATCAGGAGAGTTTATTTCTGACTCAGGTAATTTCTTTCTGAGGAAGATTGTGTTAATCACAACAATAACAGTTTATCAAACATCCATTTGTGGTAAACTCATGCTTTGGCTCAGGGGTCTAACCCAAGAAAGAGACAGACGTAGGATAAAGGGATCATTCCAGGTCTAGAGGTATTGCTGGTGGGGACTGTGAAGACAAATGAAGTTGACCTTGTGCCGCTCCGAGATTGGTGCCTGTCAAGCTCCTTGTGACCTGCTGGGTGCTCACGGGTGCACTCACTCCTAGAGCTCACAGTCCATCACCCACGAAGCTCAGATGGACAAACTGGAGACCATCTGGTATGGCTCACATCTAGATGACCCCCAGAGCCCTGTAAGCTCACAGGGGAGGCTTTTCAGAGGTGGCTGGACCTAAAACATGTGACACTGGGATTAAGGCTGTGGCGCTGGATTAGTGTCTTAATTGGTTTATTATAGTTCCAGGTGTGGACCATGGAAGAGCCACCAGGTTTGTGGCTGGTACTGCCCAAAGGCTGTGGCCTGGACAGGATAAAGAGCAAAGGGAGGCCAGCTGTGTTCTGCCTGGCTCGCCACGGACAGTTTCTCCTCTCCAGTGCCCCTCTGCCACGCTGCCTACCTTAGAGCCAACTGGTTAGGGACCGAAACCTCTATGAATTGAGCTAAAATGAACCTCTCTTCCTTTAATTTGAGATGTTGGGTATTTTGTCCCAGCAACAGGAACGTAAAATGACATCAAGGAAGATAAGACTAGAATAACTCGCTGAACAATTCTCCCTCAGACCAGAAATTAAGCCTGAATCAGGATTTTCCAAACCTTTATTCTTTCCAGTGTAAGAACTCATTTTCTTATTTTCTCAAAAGCCATATTTTTTTTCAGTTATATAGTAAACTTCTTATTGGAAAATGTGTATAATAACTTGCATTAGCTTGAAATAATTTGAAGAAAGTTAAATAATGTATTAGATTAATATTTCATTAAAACTTAAAATAAGTAAATATAAGATGAAAACAACATTTCAAACTAAATATTTATAGGTGAAAATCATTTATATAATTGTCTAAATTTGTACATGGGACAATTATAGAAAACGTAGAAATACTTTAAATGAGACAGATTCTTTGTAACAGGTAAGATGACTGCTCAAGGTAAAAGTATATAGTCAAATTAGCTCTGCACAAGTGAATTATCTGAATGAATTAACATCTTTTCTTTATGGATTTCTAAGTAATAAAGAGAGATACTATTAAATTACAAAATCTCTAGCAAAAAGCAAAGGAAAGATATCTTGCTAATTTGCATCTGTATCAACTTTGTATCATGTCAGCAGTTTTCAGTGGAATAAATCTTTCTTCAAAGTACTCTGAATATGTGCAGTTTCCTTTTTCCGTAGGACAATTCAAAATGTGAGTATTAATATTTGCTTATAAAATTTTTCCTAAGATCCTTTACTTAGGAACCTTCTAGTAATCCTGTTTGCTAATAGATTGCTTATTCATCACAATTATAATAAGTGTAAGATGACTCCTTGCATCTGTTCTATGGCTGCTAGTTTTTGTGGGGACTATTCCAGTAGTACTGCAAATCAAGTTTGTGAAGACCCATTAATATCAGACCCTTTACCTAATATAAAATAAAAAATGGTTGGATATTCTAGTTGAGGTACTCCCAGCTTTTACTTATTCTATTTAATTTTGGAGAACGGAGGCAAGTATCTTACAGTGTGAGTACGCTCTTCCTAAACAGAGTAGCATAATTTTACTGCCTCTGGGTTCTGAGTTCAAGATTGTAAGTATGACAATATCGTACCTGAGACCCCTGAACACTGCATTTCAGCATAGTGTAGCCAGAGAGCCCCACGCTGCAGAAATACCTTGATCGCTTTGCTATAAAACAGAGAGACCAACACCCTAAGGGACTATGGAGATCTGAGCCCGAAACTCTAGACCCTGAATTCAGAGTCACTCTACATGCCGTGTGAGCTCCGCAGCTGGAAAATATCTTTTAATCCCTCTTCTCATATGTGATCAGCAAAGGAATGATGGAAAATTTAGGGGGCAGAGAAGGTTTCTGAAGCTATGGTTATTTATTTACTCAGAAAGTTAGTTATTAGACCTCATGTCCTTGTCCAGATAGTCATTCTGGAAAATGTCTTTCCAGAATTCTAATTTAAATGTTAATTGAATCTATGTGAATAAAAAATTCTATTACTCTGGCCTGATTGGACAGGAGAAAGGAAACTTCTGCGACTTTGAAAAGTGCTAGATAAGTCTCTTGGCATCAAATGTAGTCCCAAGGGAGGCCATATCTGATAATTTCAGATTATTGGCTTCTTTAAAATTCATTTTCATAATTTCACTCAGGTAAAAAGGTGTACAAAGGTAAGATTCTTCTATAGTGTTGCCTCTGCAGCAATACTATTCCCCAGGGGTGGAAACATATTAAGTATCAGCCTAGTGAAGGGTGATTTTGAATGATAAAAACTGTGTAACTTAGATAAAATCAAATCTGGCTTTGTTATAAATGTTAATTTATTTTTGAAAAGCAATGCACTTATTTTCATTAAGGTGTTTAAAAAAACTCTATAAATTCAACTCTTCAGGTTTTAGGTTCCTTCAAGAGTTGTCTTTGAAATCACGTCCATTCCTACTTAACCCATCCACCTACCCATAATTGTGGCATTACAATAGCTTTCCAGTTGCTTTAAAGAATTTCCTTGGAAATTGTTGGAGTACTGTCAGATATGACAGCAGTGCTGAAAAGAAGGTTGTAGGAAATTGAGTTTGATTGCATACTCAGATTGCAGGAACCACATGCTGGAAGGGATTCTTACCTTCATGTAGTTTGACAAATAATGTGCCTAGCAGTTTGAAAACAGCCATTTTAAGACATCCAGAAGGACAGCAGAAGATTGCAATATTTCCAGATGACTTAGGAAAAAATATACCAAGTGTTTTTTTAAAATATTTTCTTTGTCTTCTACCTCACGTGGCCAGAGTCATATTCCTGTGTTTTTTTCTCTGGGAATGGGAGTGTCATTCTCTGGTGTCATGGGTCATGACTTTTGCTGTGATACAGGTTTGTGCCACAGAGGGTTTATGCCACAGAAAAGAATGTGAACTTTTCCTGAAATTGCATGGTCTGTGGCTATCTTCTTTACTTCCTTTTGCTTTCTTTGTATCAAAGAATTAACAAATCAATGAAAAGCTTTCAGGCCTAAATCTAGGCAAACAGGGAGAACTCAGAGTGGTTAAATGGAAAAACCAAGGCACAGAATCACTGAAGACAGAGGAAACAATTCAGAATAGTGCCTCGAGGGCTATTTCCCAGTGATCCCCAGAGATCACTATAATCCCAGGTCAAGTGAAACTCAACAAAGCAGTAGTATTGCTTTGATCTAGGAGTGAAGGGGACAGAGGAAAGCCACGGGAACAGAACATGAGAGCAGGGACACTGTCTCCTGCCTGACCGCAGCGGGCTACTGAACACTCTGGCTGAAGAAGGACTTGGGAGAACTGGGACAGAACTGCCAATGGGCAGTGAAGAAGGCTGAGTGAAGCGAACTGGGCAGAGCAGAACCACAGAACCTGTGGTGGAAACTTAGCCAGGAACTGAGGTTGCTGCCTGACAGTGTGTGTGTGTGGGGGGGGGGATGCTGGCAGCCAGCTGGTACTCTGCTGACCCCAGAGGCTCCTGGGAATGGCACTCTGTAGGTTTTGTGTGTGTGTGTGTGTGTGTGTGTGTGTGTATGTTTTCTTGTTTAATCTTTTGAGTGGCAGGCCCTTGTTTATATGTATGTATAGCTACAGTTATATGTATAAATTTCCTATCATTTATAAAACATTCCATAGTTAAGTTATACAGGACCACTTAAAATATTTTTTCTTTTGTTGCCTTGCTTGACTGTTAGTTCTTAACAGTTAGATACAATGTCCCTGTCTCTTCCCTCACCTCCTATCTATAATCTCATCCTTTCCTTACCTTCATTATTTTCCTATTCACACTTTTGCTTCATATAGTTTTTTCTTTTTTCCTCACTTTACACACATACACACACACACACTACTATGTAAATAATTCCCTCATTTCTTCTGTTTTGCAGTATAGATGAGGGGGATGTATTTGTGATCAACTATATATGTGTTAACTTTTTTTGTTGCTTCAGTGTCTTGCATGACCTATCACTTTCTCCATCACTAAAGATCATTGCTGGGGTCCAAGACAAGACAGTATGACAGGGGGATGTGATAGAATGTTGCTCATGATATGGCAGATAGGGAGCAGGGAGGTCAAGGGATATATCCTTCTACATCATGCCCACAGTGAGCCCCTATTCCAGCCAGACCCCACATCCTAGGAGCAGGTCAGCTATACCACACCCCTTAGCTGATCATCTTTCAAAAACTCCACCTCTGATTGCATGAGTGCAGTAGACATCTCTGCCCAGTATCAGCAGGCTACAGAGGCACAAGCTTCTTGTTCTTCTATAATTCAGGCAAAAATAAAGTCTGGAGAAAAAACTTTAACAAATGGCTCTGTGAATTCTAGTTGTCCACATGCAGAAAGATGAATGTAGAATCATATCTCTTACTCTGTACTAAAATCAAATAAAAAACCCAAATATAAAAACAGAATCTCTAAATCTATTTGAAAGTAAAAAAAAGTGAAACCTTAAAAACAGAGGCCTAGGCAAGGATTTCTTAACCAGGGCCTCCTTTCTCAATAAATGATTCCAAGAACCAACAAATGAGATTATACCAAATTTAAAAGCTTCTGAATGCAGGACAAACAACTAATGGAATGAATAGATAACCTACAGAATAGGAAAAAAGTTCTTGCCTGCTACTCCACTGACAGAGGACTGATATTTAGAAGATTTAAAGATCACAGAGAAGAAAGATCCCCCAAAAGAAAAAAGGTACAACAAAAAACAGACAATTAAAATGAAGAGACACTTCTCAAAAGAAGCCTAAAAGGCCAATAAGTACAAACGCGCGCGTGCGCACTCACACACACACACACACACACACACACAATGGTCAGCATCTTTGGCCATTAGGGAAATATAAATCAAAATGATACTGAGATTTCACTTTAATCTAGTAAGAATAGGTATCATAATGGACTCAAAAAACAATAAATATTGGCCAGGGCATGGTGAAAAAGGAACCCTTCTACACTGTTGATGGGAAACAAACTAGTATCACCACCATGTAAATGACCATAGAGACTGATGAGAAAACTAAAATTAGAAATTCTGCTTCACCCAGTTATTCCTTTCCTAATTGTATTCCCAATAGAATAGATAAAAATCATCTTATCCCAGGGATGCAAGGCTGGTTCAACATATGTAAATCAATTAATGTAATACACTATATTAACAGACTCAAGGACAAAAACCATATGATTATCTCAATAGATGCAGAAAAAGCATTTGACAAAATCCAACACCCATTTATGATCAAAACCCTACAGAGAATTGGAATCGATGGACTTTATCTCAATTTAATATAAGCTACTTATGAGAAACCAACAGCCAGCATCATACTCAATGGGCAAAAACTGAAACCTTTTACACTAAGGTCAGGTATGAGACAAGGATGCCCACTGTCACCACTCTTATTCAATATAGTACTGGAAACATTAGCCATAGCTATCAGGCAGGATAAAGATATAAAAGGAATATAGATATAAAAGATATAAAAGATAGGAAAGGAAGAAGTTAAACTGTCATTATTTGCTGATGATATGATACTCTATCTAGAGGATCCTAAAAACTCAACCAAAAGACTGCTAGACTTAATTACCAAATTTGGTAGTGTTGTTGGATACAGGGTCAGTGCTCAAAAATCAACAGCCTTTGTCTACACAAACAACAGACCCACTGAAAGAGAAATTGGGGAGTCAATCCCTTTCACAGTAGCACCCAGAAAAATGAAATATCTAGGAATCAACCTAACAAAGGAAGTGAAAGACCTCTACTCTGAATACTATAGGACTCTGAAAACTGAGATAGAAAAGGAAATCAGAAAGTGGAAAGATATCCCTTGTTCCTGGGTAGGGAGAACCAACATCATGAAAGTGACTGTACTCCCACAACTACTATACAGATTCAATGCAATTCCAATTGAAATTCCAATGGTATACTTCACAGAGCTAGAGAAAATAATACAAAAATTCATCTGGAAACACAAGAAAACTAGAATAGCAAAAGCAATTCTAAGCAATCAGGACATGGCAGAGGGGTATTACAATCCCCAATTTAAAACTCTACTATAGGGCCAGAGGGTTAGCTCGGTGGTTCCGGCGCCTGCCTCCCAAGTGCAAGGTCATGGGTTCGATCCCCGGTAACCACATACAATGCTGGGTGTGGAGACTCATGCTAACCAGCAATCAATACCACATACCACAGTGCCGGGCATGGTGGCTCACGTCTGTAATCCCAGCAGTTGGGAGGCAGAGGCAGGAGGATTGCTAAGTTCGAGGCTTGCCTGGGCTACACAGTGAGCTCAGGGCCAGCCTGAACGACAAAGCAAGACCCTGTCTCAAAAAAACAAAATACAAAAAACAAAAAAACTCTACTATAAAGCCGCTGTGATAAAAACTGGCAAAGTAACAGACCCAAGGACCAGTGGAATAGATTAGAAAACCCAGAAACAACTCCGGATACACTAAGACACCTTATCTTTGACAAAGGAGACAAACATCCTCAATGGAAGAAAGACAGCATCTTCAACAAATGTTGCTGGAAAAACTGGGCTTTAATTGCCAAAAGCTAAAGCTAGACCTATCTCTTTCACCATGCACAAAACTAAACTCACAATGAATATGAGACTTAAACATTAAAACAGAAACAATAAGCCTGCTGGAAAACAGGCTTGGTAAAACTCTTGGAGACATTGGCTTAGGCAGAGACTTTATGAATAAAACCTCTCTAGCACAAGAACTAGCAGAAAGAATCAACAAAAGGGATCTCATTCTACTGAAAAGCTTCTGCACAGCCAAAGAAGTTGCTGGCACTGCTAAAAGACAACCAACAACATGGGAAAAAATCTTTACTAGCTGTGTATCAGACAAAGGGCTATTATCGACAATATATAAAGAACTCAAACAGATCAGCCTCCCCAAGTTTAAAGACCCAATTCAAAAATGGGCATCTGAAATGAACAGACACTTCTCAGAGGCAGAAGTCAAAGCAGCCAGGAAGCATATGAAGAAATGTTCCACATCACTGTTCATTCGAGAGATGCAAATGAAAACAACACTGAAATTTCATCTCACTCCACGAAGAATGGCCGCTATCACAAAATCAACCAAAAATGAATGCTGGCGAGGCTGTGGGGAGAAAGGAACCCTTCTCCACTATTGGTGCGATTGCAGACTTGTGCAACCATTATGGAGATCCGTGTGGAGATTTCTCAGAAAAGTAGGACTAGGGGTCCCATTTGACCCTGCCATCCCCCTGCTAGAAATATACCCAAAGGAATTTTAAAAATCACATTGGAAAGACAGATGTACACCCTTGTTCATAGCAGCTGAATTTGTGATAGCTCAATCTTGGAAACAACCCAAATGCCCATTAACTGGAGAGTGGATAAAGAAGATGTGTTTTTTTTTAATAAAATGGAGTATTACTCTGCCATAAAGAATAACAAGATCAATCCATTTAGGTGCAAATGGAGACTCCTGGAGGATATACTAATAAGTGAAACCAATAGATCACAGATAGGCAAATTCCGGATCTTCTCTTTGACATGAACACCTGTAGATGCAAATGAGCTCTAGAAAGTATGACAGCTTTTATAAAGTGGGAAATTTCCATAGGAAATTTTGTGTGAGAATGTAATGAGGGGAAGGAATAAATATGATACAGAAAGAAAATCAAAGACTATGTATAAAGGGGGTGGGGAGGTGTGGGTGGGTAGGGATATGGGTAAAAATGAGAATTAACTTGTGTCATATACTGGTACAAATTCCCCAATGTTATACGTGATTGTGAGATGTATATAAATTGTACCAATAAAGAATTTAATTTTTAAAAAATCATCTTGACAGTGATACATGTATGTCTATGCTTATAACAGCGTAACTCACAACAGGTAAAATATGGAATAGTCTATCTGCCTAACAAAGGAATGAGCAAAGAAAATAATAGTACAACTAACCTGAAAGAAGGATACACTTGAGTTACTGGTGGGATAATGGATGAATCTTTCTAGAGTTCAGTGAAAGAAATCAGACACAGAAGGTTAAATATCACATAAAAAAGAGAGATGTTTGGAAAAAGATATGTGGATTTTTTGAAGATAGGAAAGAGGATCTGGGGAGGGGCAATATATATGTACACCCAGACACACATACACACACATATTCCCCCAAATGTAATGAATATATTAATTATGTATCTCAAAAATGTACAAACAAAACTTTAAACAAAGAAGGAAGTGGCTGGCCAGTGGTACAATTGTGCTTAAAGTAAAAGGATTATTTTCAGAGCCATTGATGGCAGGGTATTTTTCACTATAATTTGAATAAGGAAGAATAGAACCTAGAAGAAACAAACAAAGGCAGTTTCCTAGAGATTGGTGATATTCTAGGTTTCCAGTTCTGTTCTCTTCTTTCTGCTGCTACTACATTCAGTACCCAGTCAAAGTAAGTAGGCATACCCTTAGAAAACCAGGAAAAAATAAGACCCAATGATTTCTGGTATCACCATCAGAGAACAATGAATATATGTTTTCTGTATTTAAAGAAATAAACAAGAAAATTATCAAACTTCAAGGGATAATACATTTTAAGAATTGATCAATAAATAAATTTCTGGACTGAAAAATCCAATAACCCAATGAAATCTAGGTACCTGGTGGAACAGATAATTAGACACAGATGAATAATCAATTACCAAACCAGAAGTTAAATGGAGAAATTATTAAGAACATACTTCAGGGCAGACTGGGGAACGTGCGGCGGGCGGACCGGACTCAGCAGCTCCGGGCCCGCCGTGCCGTGTTTCCAACGGACTGAGGGACCAGCCGCGGGCGGACCAGACCCAGCGGATGCGGCCCCACCGTGCCTTGCTTCCGGTGGACTGAGGGAGCAGCACGCAGACCCGGCTGCAGGGTGCAGTCCATTTCCAGTGGACTGAAGGCCGCCCACCAGCCCACTGTATCATGGAGCTGTGCAGAGGAGTCAGACATAGAGGTAACTCATAAGCTCAAAGTATCCAGTATAGACTCTAACAAACCTTTTTATCTTATTTACTGTGTTTAATACTGATATTGGCATTTATTGTATTATGGTAACAAACATGATGTGATTGTTCTGCTCAAATACCTACCATGATGTGTCAGGAGTGAGAACTCTCAAGGGTTATTACAGATTCAAGGAGGACCCCCCCCCCCCGGAAAGTGCTGCTTCCAAAGGGCCACAGATAATAGAAAGAGACCTGTAACAAACATTGTCCTGTCATCAGTCAAAGAAGACCATTAAAAACAAAGAAAGAATAGAAATGGGAAAATACACAAAAATCCAGACACAAAGATCACCACCACAGGGAAATTCAGAGAAAAGGGAAATAGGGCAAACTGAAACTCAAACACCAGGACTCTTGGAGATGGTAACTAAAGCAGATCTAGTAAAATGGAAAGCAGAACTCATCTCTGAGATCAAAACAGAGATACTGTCCTCAGTGAAAGACTTCAT
>PVIC010021431.1:0-28532 GCA_004025085.1 Thryonomys swinderianus
TTGTGCTTGCGAGGCAGATGCCGGAACCACTGAGCTAATCCTCTGGCCCTTTATGGTTTTTCTTTAACTTCTATGTATTACTTGCATTATAAAAATAACCAAGTTTATGATTTAAAGTGGTCTTAGTTTACAGGAGGCAGTTGACCTCCTAGAATTGGTTGAATGGTGGTCTCTGGCCAAATCATTCTTAACAGCTGTGCTGATGGCTTTCCTGGAGCCCTGATGTATAGTATTAATGAAATCTTCATTTGAATGAAGTTTTCAAGAAGAACATGGAACAAGAAACTGACTCCAGCCCTAAACAATTATTCATCATCTCTAAACTAACTACATGCAAGTCTTCAGGCAGAATTTTTGCTGTAGCTGGGGGGGGGTGGGGAGGGAGAGGGGAGGGAGAGGACGAAGGAGAACCAATTCAAACGGACTAATGAAAAAAGATGATGTATTTCTTGCAGAACTAAAGTCAGACAAGTAGCCATGAGGGACATCAGACCTCTCCCTGTTCAACTTTGCTCTGCATGGGGGTTGTAGAAACTCCAGATCACCTCCTGCAACTTGCCAGAGAGTAACCTTCTTCCTCCACTCCCCCAGAAGACTTTGATGGTGTGTGTGTGTGTTTCAGGGAGACAGATCACAGGTTCACCCTCACCAGTGGGGGAGAGCCAGCTGAGAGCTGGATGGAGTGAGGAGTGAGGAGTGAGGTCTGGTTTCAGGAGAGGTGTGATAGAGTGCAGGGCCAAAGCCAACATTGTCTACAAGTGGGATTTTTGAGGGCAGAGAGGAATGTTTGAAATTAATGTGGCTGGTTGTAGTTTACAATTTCCTCATGGGAAATGGACTAGAAATATTTGATGGGCAGGACATTGGCATAATTTGTGCCTTGAGCTTATTAGTTACATGGAAAGGACTCATGAATGAGGAGTCTGGTGTCCTTTTGATGCAGGAGAGTTAAGGCCTAACTCCCTACCTGAAATGTGAGTTCGTGTTCTCTAAAAATCAAAGAATGAATTTTAGAACGATGGAGGTTTGAGTAGGAATTTTTTTAATTGAATTCTTTATTGGTACAATTTATATACATTTCACAATCACACATAACATTGGGGAATTTGTACCAATATATGACACAAGTTAATTCTCATTTTTACCCATATCCCCACCTACTCACACCTCCCCACCCCCTATACACATGCTCTTTTATTTTCTTTCAGAATCATATTTATTCCTTGCCCTCATTACATTCCCACACCAAATTTCCTTTGGAGATTTCCCATTCTACAAAAACTGTTATACTTTCTAGGGCTTATTTGCATCTACAGGTGCTCATATCAAAGAGAAGATCTGGTATTTGCCTATATGTGATCTATTTATTTCACTTATTAGTGTGTCTTCCAGGTGTATCCATTTGCACATAAATGAAGCAATCTTGTCTTTCTTTATGGCAGAATAATACTCCATTTTATTAAAAAAAAAAAAAAAACTTCTTTACCAGTCTCCATTTGATGGGCATTTAGTTGTTTCCAAGATTGAGCTATCACGAACTGAGCTGCTATGAACAAGGGTGTACATCTGTCTTTCCAATGTGATTTTTAAAATTCTTTTGGGTATATTCCTAGCAGGGGGATTGCAGGGTCAAATGGGACCTCTAGTCCTAGTTTTCTGAGAAATCTCCACGGAAGCTTCTGCCTTAAGAGAGACAAAAGGGAGAACCTGGAAAGTTGGTAGCCCACCTACCTCACTTTTTAGAGGGCTTTTATGGAGCAAAGCCACGAGGTGAGGCGGGTCTGAAATAGAGGGCTACTAATAAGGTTCAAGAAAGTAGATGGGCTACAATTAACCAATGAGTACATTGGGGCCTTCCAATAAGATCAGAAAGAAATGGGCAAACCATAGTTAACCAATGGGTATATGACAAGTGCAGCTATTTCAGTACCTTCAATTGAATAGGGTTCAATGAGAAATCAAGCCCCAGAGGGTCTTTCTTCTCAGGAGACTCCTCCAGGTGGTTCAAAGTCCTGGCCCATTATCTGGGGGAACTTGCAATTACTGCATTCCAAGGAGAATCTGAGTCTTGATCCAGATCTTGACCTTTTATCCTAGGAGGAGAATGAGGCCTGTGGGTCACTGCTGTCTGGCCTCTTTCTTGCATGTCTTTCAAGAGCCAGCCCTATCTATCTGCCTACAAATGTCTAGCTGGCTACATATGTCTACCTTCTTGAGAACATACTCTCCTCTACTGAATGGAGAAGTTTTTATCATTTAAAGAAAGGACACTTTATACAGAAGTCACTGTTGATGTTTGAACAACTTGTATAGTACTTGATGTGTCCTCGGGAGAAAAGAGTTCATTGTTCATGTTCATCTGTGACTGGCTTGTGTGGAGGGACAGCCTGTTGGGAGTCTGTAGTCGCCACAGGATACAACTTTGTATGTTATCTACAGGAGCATCCATTGTCTCAGCAATGTCTGCAGATGGAAACAAAATCAACGTGCTCAAAATGCCACTTCAGAAGAATAAGAAGTGACATACAAAACCCTGATGGAATGTCACTATCCCCTTTTCCTCCTTCAGATCACTGAATGCTACAATGAAACTTTTCTTACATGCACACACGTGCGCACACACACACACACACACATTCACATTTTGGTTGGAAGATTTCACACAGAAAACCTTAAAAATCCTTTCGGTCTTGTTATTTCAAAATCACTCAAAGTGTGCATTTCCAGTAGTGTCTGGCACAAAATTTGGTTCTGTTCAATAATGGCGGATCTTGATCTCCCAGCTGCTAAATTTACTACTGTTCTCATTCTTAGGAGAATGAAACACAATGGAAACTTTAATTGCTTTAAATGGTATTCGACCATAGACAACCACAATGAATGGGACAGAAATGTGTAATTCAGAGCACAGATTGTCTCAGTGTTTAATTGACTGCACATGTCTACATTCCTATACACTCCATTTGAACCAAAATGATTTTTAGAACTGTAGTTAATTTCAATAAATTTTTTAAAAAGAGTGTAAATTCCCATTAACATTAATGGTGTCAGCATTGTGTGAAGTGGGTTCCCCAGATGAAGACACAGTGGGAATATTTAGTGGGTAGGTTTTTTTCTGTCTTCTCACTGGGAAAAGTTAAATGTGTTACGTAAGATGTAAATAACAATTTTTTTTACAACAATTAAAAAACAGTGGAAGACACACCATCAGGCTGTACATGATCTATTAGGAATTTCTCTATGAATAATTGTCACAAATACACAGAAGGAAGGACACTGTCTGAGGGGTGTGGCAGGAACTTAATGGTTTAGAAAGGAGGGCATTCGATTTTGATTTCCTGGAATGTGAGCTGGAACTGGAGGAGTTTAACAAGATGCTGCAGGTTGGTGGGCAGCCCTGGGGCTGTGCCCTTTCTGCTTTATAAACCTAGCTTCTGAGGTTCCATGAAGCCCAGACAGACTGGCTTTAACAGTAATTCTTAAATGAAAGAAGTGCTTTGTGGCTCACTGTTTCCTAAAGCCCAGGCTCCACACAACGTAACAAAATGCTCTTCTGAGCAATTGAAATGTCAACAGTTAAGAAAGAGTACAGCAAGGAGAAGGGGATAATAAGCCCTTGCAGATGTAGATTTAACCCTCATAAAGGATTAACTGGCCCATCAGGAGCAAACAAGGGCACCTCCATTTCACAGAAGATAAAACAGAGGCTCAAGGAGTTCAAGTGAGTTGCTGAAGGTTCATGTCACCAGGAGAAGAAAGTGGGAATTAAATCCATGCAGCTCTAAGTCTGTTCTCACCTCTCTTGCTGCTTTCTAGGACAGGAGTCTGTGCTTCCCCAGAGAGGAGAGAAGTGTGAGCTGTCATCACCGGCTGGACGGCAGGGACAGGACTTTCAAGTTCGCAGAAACTCCTTGGCCTCTGTGGTTTGTTCCAGTTATGATTCCTTTGTTTTCTGGCTCTAACAGATTCCACACCTCCATTCTTTGCTGGTCTCCACTGTTTGCTTCTGCTTGGTTCCCCAGGTGGGGTTGGTAGCTGATGCATTCTTCACAATGCCACAGAAACTGACCTCCGCACAGACTTAGAGGGACTGGCCTGTCAGAGAGACCGCACAGGACATAGCCATGGGAGAATGTTAACTGTGCACACATAATAATATATACATTTATAGTGTAGATTATATGCTCATTATATATGATACATCTATTGTTTTAATATAAAAATATTGTTTGCGATCATATATCATCGTATATTATTTAGTTACTTAAATACTATTAATTAAATAAAAATAAGAAGACTTGTTAATTATGGCAATTGGTGACATTTAATAATAGGACTAACTAAACAAATAATATATGTAAGGAAACCATGATGTTTTTGTAATATTTCCTTCTTCTGATATGAGAATCCATTGCACCGTTTTTCTTCCTTGATTTTTTTTTTAACGTAGCAGGCATGATTAGGATGCAGTGGAACATGGTTAATTATGGGGGTGCACAGGATTGGCCTCCACCACCATGGGCTCTCCATCCCCTCAGCTGACTTCTGTCATCTTTGGGAAATGACTTTTAGAGTTGCCCTAAAAGTTGTTTCTGACAGAAATACTTAGGTAAGAGTTTGCTCTAAATTAACCACCTCTCAGAGATTAAAGTTTTCAATGACAATTCCAGAGAACTTGCTTAAACTTGTTTAACATGGGTTTTCCATAAAATAGCATTTTATTATAGAACATCTATGTGCACCCACTACAGACTCATATTCCTAAATAACCAACATGATTAGCCTGACCTCTCTTCAGCTCTGCTAGAGAACTGTGGCATGGTTGGTGGACTCAGCATGGATGTGGATGGATTTCCCCAGATATTTCTGCAGGGATTCTCCCTCACTTCCTTTGGTCTTTATCCAATTATGCTTAAGGAAGGCCATTTCCTGTTTCTCTTTGTTTTGTTCCTTTTTTTTGAGACAGGGTCTCGCTTTGCAGTTCAGGCTGGCACTGAGCTTACTATGTTGCCCAGGCAAGCTTTGAACTCAGCAATCCTCCTGTCTCTGCCTCCCGAGTGCTGGGATTACAGGCGTGGACTACCACGCCCAGCACTGTGGTATGTGCTATTGATTGCTGATCGGTGTGAGTCTCCACGCCCAGCATTGTATGTGGTTACCGGG
This sequence comes from Thryonomys swinderianus, assembly GCA_004025085.1. Lineage (NCBI taxonomy): Eukaryota > Metazoa > Chordata > Mammalia > Rodentia > Thryonomyidae > Thryonomys > Thryonomys swinderianus. Next base: position 5,164 of record PVIC010021431.1, read on the forward strand.
GACTGAACTCAGGACCTTGTGCTTGTGAGGCAGGCCCTGGAACCACTGAGCTAACCCTCCGGCCCCAGTTTTGTTCCTTTTTCTTAAGCACGTGTTACCCTCAAACATTCCGTGCAGTTGATTCATTTAATTACCTTTATCTTCCCTCTGTCTCTGCCAAGGATCCCAAAACTGTGAATTTCTACCTGGGAGACATACCTAGAGCCATGCCTAGTACCTGGTGGCAACCGTAGAAGGTACAACCAGAAGGGGAGGCTAATGGGAGGAACCAATTGCATGTGCACTTGGGGAGGCTGTGAAGAGACAAGACGAGAAGCCATCCAAAGAGGCTTTCTGGTCTCTCTGCCCAGACTACGAAGATCATATGACTCTCGGTCCTCTCTGGCCACATCCATTTATCTCCCACTGGCACTTGATGCATGCCAGGCAGTTCACTGGGCAATGGCAATATAGGCAGGTGAAAGAATGCCTGTCTTCAGGGAAATGACCTTCTCATGGGGACTTGTACATAGACAGAAAGGTAAAAGAGGAGCAGAATCCCATCACAGTGATAGCTGTCTTCTCGCTGGCTTGTGCTGTTTTCTTTCTTTCCTTTTAAACGTGAAAGTATGAAAAAATCACTTCAGTCAACAGCAAAAGAGGATCAAGGGGACATTAATTGTGAAAAGAACCCCAAGATACTTTCGTATCTTTTTCAATGTGAAATCAGCCTTCCCATTGCTGGTCAAATCTCCCTGATCAGGCAAAAAAACAAAAACAAAACAAAAAATACCAAGATTTAAATTTTAGAAATAATGATAATGCAATGTGACCTTTAGAACATCTGTCTGGAATAAATTTTTTAAAATGTCCAACATCTGCATTCATATGTACACAGAATCATTCAAGTGCAAAAAGTACCAAACTCCATTTCAACCATTAAAGTGGATTTAAAAGGCATCAGGTGGCGAATTAAATGCAGAGAACATTTGGGAATCTGAAACACTATCCAGATCTGAACTCTCAAACTCTTTACACTAAAGAATTCTCAGCAGATGGTAGCAAGTCCATAAATTCTGAACAAGGGGCCGTCAGGGGAATGAGTCAGTTTTACATCAGATGTTTGAACACTTGAGATACTCTGAGAAATATGAAACATGGATAAAACACATGAAGCCTCTGTCTGGGGCAAGTGCAGTAATTTTCCTGCAGCCACACGCATTACCCCACATTCTTAAGCCATGTGCAGCTGTCGTCCCATGGGGAGAAGGAAAAGTCTCCAGTGAAATAACCTCAGGCTGGTGAAGTTACTGAATGAATGTTCCACTATTTTCTACTGAAATAAAATGCTCAGTAGTGCAAGTCCTTAAGATAGCCTAGAACTCAATAGAGAAAAGCAATGAAACAGAAACAAGTGGACCAGCTGCCTGCCACCCTGGGCTTGGGACATACACAAATAGCTCACCTGCTTGCTGCAATCCATCTATTATGGAAAAGTGGTAAAAAAAAACCTGGTAAAATCGGAAATGATTATGTATGTCTAGAAATCTTTGAAAGTGTCAAGCTTATTTATCTTTAAGAAGATAAAAGATGCTAACCCAAACATTTTAGGAGGTAGTGGAATGAGAGGTTTGTCTCTCATTTTTCCTTAGTGTTTGCAGATATTATCAATTATAAGCCACCTCAGCAGTTTTATTCCACTGAGAAAGAAATTGCATTCATGCCTGGCTCAATTTCCACCCATTAGCAGAATTTTCTGAAAACAGGATGGTGAATCCAAAGCTAAGAGGCCAGCGTGTACACACTAAAATGGTAATATGAGAAGATTTCTGAGCCAGTGCTGCCTTGAAGACAGTCTTCTAGGGAGCTTCCATCGTTAGCACCCAGTAGTACTATCCTGAGGATGTGTTTTCAGTAAAGAGTAATCTTTTGTATACTGGCAAAGAAAAGGGACATGCTACACTACTCATTGTCCTTTAGGACTGAGTGTTCAAGGTCATATTTTCAGATGTAGACCGGACCTCCAGCCACCTCCTGCCGAGATATACTCACCTTCGGACTAAGAGACAAGGTGAACCAAAAGACTATCATTGTTTTAAGGAAGCTGCATAGGGAATGCAAGATACTTGCTTGTAAAAACTTTTTGTACACAGTGGTCCATATTCTGGATATGCATTACCTTAACCATACTGTTGTATTCATCTTCCAAGAATAAATATGAGGGAAACTCTTAAATGCCAAACCCAGACCCCCGTGTAGAATAACAACGGTGCTGATGACAGAGACAGAAGAGGAGGAAGGAGGTTGATGAAGGTTGTCACCATGAGATGGGAGTTATTTGAGGAGTTTGGTTTTGATTCATTCATTTGTTCCCAAAATACATGCTATTGACCAGCCCTGCATAATGCACTGAACTAGGAAAAGGAGGCAGAGTGTGACTAAGATAGACAATAACTTAATGATTATGATAATACCAGATTGTCAGGGTGAACAAAGTACTGGGTGGAGATGAACGCAAGGAATCTTCTACTGTATACAGGGAAGGGCCCAAGGAGGAGACGGAAGCTGAAGGGAAAGCTAGGATTCTGAACCAGCAGCGGAAGGTGGACTACCGAGGAGGAAATGTTCTGTGAGGGACGAGCATGAAGATCCTAGGCCTTGGGCAGTGGGTGAGCAGGAAATTTACTGGTCACTTAAAAACAGGGAGCAGGGTGAGGATGGAGACAAATGGGAGATAGGGAGGTGGTGTTCACAGGGTCTTGCAGATAGGGGAATCCGGTCTAGAAAATGGTTCCTAAGCCCCTACAGGGTCACTGGACATCGATGGATCACCAAGTTATGAAAATAGCATTAAAAGTGACAATAATTTCCAAATCTGTCCCAAACTTCCTAGAGACATTTCCTAACCTTCATGAAGTATTCTTAAGCTGCTGGGGTTCAGTGAAAAATAGTTAATGAGTCTTAACAGAAATACTGTGAATCAAAGTTTACCTTAGTGGGCACATAGTTTTGGAGACAATGTTGCACAAGAATATAGATGATTTTTGATTGAGGGTGGGGTTGTATCCTTGATAAGCTCATCACAAATTGAAAATGTGACAAGTTAAAAGTGCATATAATATACTAACCTACTGGAAGCCTAACTTTGCAACACAGTGCACTATAGAAATAGACATTCAGCCTTTTGGCTGGACTGGGCCACACTAAGTGAAGATGTGTCTTGGGCACTTGCCAATATGTGTAACAAAACTTCATTTCTTAGTACTTTTAATGTATCACATTATGACATAAACAAGCCCAAATGTAATAAGAAACTGCTGCTGCTTAATAACAATAATACTGTCATTACAGCCACACACATGTAGGTAGGTTGAAATAAGGTTATCAATAATTGGTGTATTAAACTAACCAAATTGCGAAAGCTGATGCTACCTTGGATTTCCACTGGACTTACTGTGTAGGAGGCACAGGGGGCAGAGTTAGCCTGGCACTGTGCCCTACTCTTTCCAAGTCCCATCGTGCCTTCACAATCTGCACTCAAGTACCAAGCAATCCAGTGATGAAAAAATAGCACTACAAAATTTTATCAGATTAAATGTTTATGTTGTTCTGGGGCTGCACGACTAAGGCCACATGGCAGGCAGGGTGTTGGCATGCCTGTTGTAGAGTATCTGTTATTTCTTCATAAGACTATGTTCTTGACTGAGAGCTGTTGCTCACTACCACCTCCAGTATGCTGAGAAATACCAGATGGTGTGCCAGGAAGCCCAGGAAAATATCCAAATTCAAAATTTGAAGTAGGACTTTTACCAATGGCTTATTGCTTTGGCATGATCATATGCTAAAAAAATGTTAAGTTGAATAATTGTAAATCGAGGATCATCTGTAGTAGAACATATAGAACCAAGTTGCTTCTATTTTTGTGCAACAGAAGTTTTAGCCTGTGTTGGCCCTGTGTTCCCATCATGTTCCTTTGTGAAGTTCTCTGGTCCAGCCCCACCAACCAGCCTGGCTAGTCCCCAGCTCATGGTGAGTTCCAGAACCTCATTTCTCTGGACCTGTGTTTCTCTCTGAGCAGGAGAGGGACAACTGATGTCTAATGTCCCTACAAGAAGGATGTAGGAATTTTAGTCCTGATGTGATCAAATCTAATTAGTTTTAAGCCATTTTATGGGAGATCACAAACTAGTACATTCAATAGTGTTTTAAACCCTTGAGAAACACTGTGCAATGTAACTTACTGTAAAGGAGGGATACAAGATGTTTAAAGCTCATTTTCCTATGTGTAGAACATGTCTTAGGATGTTTTATTAACCTGGGTTTCTGTTTCCCTTTTTCTACTTATTGGATATGTACCTCTGAGAATAGCTTAATCCACAGATTCCTCATCAATAGAATGGATTCTAATTTACTCTTCAAGTTCTTTTGAGAATAAAATGAGATAATGTGAAAGGGGCTCATTAGCATCTAAACTTGCTGATAGCTGTTCGATGAATGCAGGATGAACAGAATGCTCAAATTGGTGCCTGCTCGATCATATTCTCTTTTGTCAGTTTCTGTCAGCCTGAAAGGTTAGTAAATTTACTTTTTGGTGGACCCTTCAAGAAGAGATCTTTCACGGTCTTTCATTTCCTTCCCAGGTAAAACTTTTTGGGATAACTAGTGTGTAAAGTGCCACTCAGTTTCATGTGTGGTCTGTGTCAGGCCTTAGCTGACCTACTTTGTGCAATATGAGTCTGGATTTTTCATTTTCTTCCTATAGCACCCTGATGATCCAAAAGAGTTTTTGATTCTGTCACAAAGGACAAGGGCATACATCACATGGCTCTCCTGCCACTTCACAGGTTGGTGGGTGGAGGCCATCATCAGGCATATGGCTCAGATCTGGAGGGAAGATTGCAGAATTCTTGGAGTCCATGCGCCTCTGGCTTTTCCCTCTTCTGGGTATCTGTCAGAGCAAGGAGGAGTGACCGGAGCCCAGAAGAGAAATGCTTCTGAAGGTGACTCATGTAGAGGTGCACTTTCAGGTCGGGGTCCTTCACAGTGTGTCTTTTTCTCAGATGTCACAGCCCGGCTAGTTATTTTCTGGCCTCCAGGTAGCTGAGTCAGGTTTGACATTTCCAGGTTGGTAGTGAGATCAGTCCTCTCTTGTCATGGAGCTAAGAATCTGTTCAGGTCTAAATGGAGCACTCTTGGCCTCGTGAATCTTCCGTTCTCTGCTGCAGCTGCCAGGCAGAGCACCACATGCGCCCTCCAATGTGGGAGGAAAGCGGTGCAGACACTTTCCATAGTTGAATGTGCTTCCTGGTTGTTGAATGTGGCCACACATTTACCTCTGTTGTTTACCCTTCAGAGTATCCTTGCTCCCAAAAAGACAGGACTGGATAGTACTGTAAACTATGTCATGTTCAAAACAGGAAGAGCACCAATCCCAGGGCCTTGTTTCTCTGACTTCAGTGGGCTGTGTGTTACTCATAATACAGCAGCGGAAGTCTTTTTCTAAGTTTATGGCCTACCATTTAGGTGAGGATGAAATTGTTAAAATCTTGAGTATTTGAGACATGTGTAAGTACTGGTAGGAGATTAAAAAGTATCTAGGTAAATTTGGAGGTTCTGCTTTTCAGATTTTAAGTACAACACTCTCTGTCTCTCTTCATCTTCAACTGAACTGTAGGAATACAGGGTTTGAATTCCAGTTCCATATTAGCGCTGACTTCCTCTTGAGAGCTTGGCTAATGTGCTTAGTTTCCACAGAACTAAGGTTCTTTATCTCTACTGTGGGGATGCAAACTACCTCTCTGAGGTCACTACAGCAAGATTTATCGTTTACCTCAGGATTTAAATATGATAAAGGCTAAGCAAACCTCATCTAGAAATGTGAAATGCTCCATAATTCAAAACCAATATGATATTCAAAGAAGTTTCAGATTTGGGAGGATTTCAGATTCTTTGATTCCTTCAGTTAAGTCAAGTTGATACAAGTATTTTAAAATTTGAAAAAAGCTCGAAATTTGGGACATTTCTGGTCCCAAGAGTTTCAGATAAAAGATACTCAATCTGAAGACAAATACTGTCCTTAGCTTACACTCATTAAGCATCTATCTTATATTCCTCTGTATTCTGGGATACTGTGTTGCACACTACCTCATACTGGGCTGTGGTTCACATCAGAGTCATGTGATGATACACATCTGAGATACACATGCTTCTGAGGAAAATTTTGTTGCTTTTTTTTTTTTTCCCCAAGGAAATGTTTTGAGGATGGTTCCCTTTTTTAAAGACTCATACAAAAGCATCATTTAGACTAGCAAAGGCTGGATCTATGACCCTGACAAAAATTACAAGAGAATGAGAAAAAGCAACACAAACTCAAACTGGTGGACAGTTCTATTGTCTTGCAAAGGCAAGTGTTTTTGAGGGTGAGGGAGGTACAGCAAGTATTCCTCACAGAATGATGAGCTACTCCATCTTAGACACAGTAGTGGTTTGAAAGTGTCTGCAAGTTCTTTGATATGTCTCTCTTTAAAATATGGCACCTCTCTACCCTGTGTGTAAACTGCAGTTAGTAATCCATTTCTAATGGACTGAATGTGACAGAGGTCTGTGACTCAGGACACGGAACTGAAAAAGGTACTGTGGCTTTCTCCTTGGCTTTGCTCTCTCTGGTTACTCCCTCTGAGAGAGGCTGGATGCCACAGTGAAAGGACCCTTAGGCAGTCCCTACAGAGAGAGGCACGTGCTGTGAGAACCTAAGCTGCTCTGGAGTATGTCCTCTGCTTTGTGGAGTTTAGGCAGCCCTGTCTACATTCTTGTTGGCACCCTCATGAAATACCACAGTGAGAACCACTCAACTCATCCTCCAGGATTCTTCACCCAGAAACAATGAGATAAACAATGTCTATTAAATTACTGAGTTTGGGGGAAGTTTGTTTACAGAGTAAATAAGTCATAAATGCAGGATGAAATCTTCCTGATGGAAACTTCCCTTTGGTTGGAGCCTGGCTAGGTGACTGAGGTCTGAGAGAGAATTGCCCTATATACTCTCTGTTCTGGTAAGCCAGGATTTATCAAATCAAAGGATGCATTTCACACAGAGGAGTGACATAATCAGAATTAATTATGCTACCTGAGGGAGACTGGTTGGAAACAGTGTGGGGACTTTGCCTTAGAAAGTTCTAGAAACATTAGTCCAAGTAAGAGATGATGAAAGCCTGAACTAAAGGCAAGATGGAGATGGTGGCTATGGAAAGACTTTCTTAAGATTTGATGGTTTTCAGGAAGAAAGAGGTAGGTTACAGTGCACTCAGTACAATTCCTTATAGATTGTGAGAAAAATGTGAACTGTACAACACCATATCCATGCTGCCACTAGCATCTCATACATGTGTGAATATTCACACTTCCATGAACCAAAAGAATGAGTACTTTGCAAAGATTTTTTTTCACAATTAAGGAATGTCTATTAGATTTATTAAACATTTGAAATGTTCCTTTATAGAACCTTTAATTCATGAACGTCCTCAAGGGAGCTTAAACATTCCATAAAAACTAAAAGCCTCACACTTCTTCATTGTGCAAATAAAACCATAAGGGATTAAATGCAATTAAACCAGGATGATTTATAGTCTGTCTGAATACAGGTAACAGATAATAGTGAAATACCGTAAGATTCAAACACGGTTTATGACTAACGTAGCACAAGAAGCAGTATTGTTAGTTATAAAATGTTCACCCCCCCTTGAAATGATTTCCTTAGGAATATAGTATCTACTTTTAGTAATTCAATAGCTCCAGAAGCACAGATAGGCATGTAAATGTTAAGCCATATATATTTTAGAGGCCATCTTTCTACATAAATAGTGGAAGAAGGAAACATTTATTTTTTGTTGTTGATGTTTGGATTTTAGATAACTATCACCAGCTTATGTTGGATACACTACATCATCACCATTCATAGCTACAGTCCAAAATGTTTCTTCTCAAAATTGGTGTTCTATTTTGATTAATAGAGAACCAGGAAGAATTTTAAACCAGTAGAAAAGTCAAAGAACCAAACTTTCTTTTCAGAACAAAAATGTTTTATCAATAGTAGTTTGAGGATCATTATCATTGTTTCTAAAAATTACATTTTAGATGACACTTTCTTTTACATTTACATATGATGTGGAACCATGGAAGAGATGTTCACCTTAAAATAATTTGATTTAATAAATACTCAATGACTATTCAACATCCAAATAATATGATAGGACACATCCACTAAGTAGAGTGATGTTTCTCTCAAAATAAATGGGCAACTCTAACCTTTTGAGGCAGAGACTATTGTTTACCATAGCAGTCCAGTGCTAATCCAGATATCTAAGGTAACATTCAACAACTGACATGGTGAAGGAGGAATAAATGAGTAGACAAACAGCTGGACACATCCTGGTCCTGATGCTAGGCTTTTACAAATGAAAATAGGGTTCACCATTCACAGATATGCCTCTATAGTTAGGGCTCATAAATATTTACAACTGATGAGCCTTGTGGAAGATGTAAAAAATCCTTATGTGGAAGGAAAGACAGAAATAAAAGTAGTGTGAACTTAGGAGAGGCAGCAGCATATTTTTGGAACCTTGATGTAACTATTTTAGCAAAAGCACAATTAAGAATAATGCTATTCAGAATAACAGATATGATGAAAAACAACATAATGAAATAAACTTTCTTTAAGAGTATGCTTCTGGCCCAGAGTCCTAAGTTAAACTTTCACAGAGGATGATAAAGAACAAAGAAACCACCAATGCTAGTGCCTGCTTCAGAGCTATTTATTAGCATAATTTTCTTTTTTCTTAAAGATTTAATAACAACTGAAGTATATACAAAGTCTTACAGCATTTACACCATAAAAAGTTTCCTACTAGTTGACAAAGTTCACTGTGGTTCTACAGAGAACTTCTGGGTATGATAAGATCACTGCATGGTGCCTTCTCTGCTACCACCTGGTACCTTCAGCTCATTGGTAGCTACAGAAACCACCTGGAGGAAAAGTTACTAGGAAAAAAGAGGACAAGGCGATGGGCAGTGCTAGCCAGCACAGGGTACAAGAGCTATAGGGTACGATGTTTCCACAGTCCCTAGAAGTGTAATGAAGAGTCACAGCTTAAGAGAATGACATGTCAGGTGAACAGAACTATAGCTACCAAGTGTATTCCCTTTGGAGCAGTTGGTTCTACGCTGATATGGTCAGTATTTGTTTCTGTTCAGCTCTTCACATAGCCGAAACCTCTGCAAGCTCCACTGCCTCCCTCAGACACCACCACAACAAAGAAAAACAGTACACATTAGTAGTTCTTGACCAAAACCAGTACAATGAAACCAGACAGACAAGAACAAACAAAAACATAAAACATCTTTTAAAGAAGAATAAAAATGGTATTGTTTCAGCTTTTCGGTGCCCATTCCTGCCAAACGATTAATACTAACAGAGATTTTGAAATTATCCTAATCTGAACATCAACACAACCCCCGAGGATCCAGACTCCTAGATTTAATCATTCTCTGTTGTAGCTGATTGTCTTTCCTTGGGATTGGCTTTACACAGAACCAACAACAGTGCATTGGACACAAAATGAGCGCTCTTGCCCTAGTGATTGCCCCATTGGTGGCAAGAGACATTTCAACATGTAAACAACTAACAGTAGGCTTTATTCCACAGAAAACACAGCTCGGTTCTACCTTTGGTCTGTCACTAGCTGGTGACAGACCCCCCCTTTCCCCATTGCTAGGGTCTCACAAGTAGGCAAAGTGGCTTTATTTCAAAAAGATTCTGCTCTCAACTTAAAGGCCAGTTGACAAAACTTTTAATTAAGACATAATAGCGCGGGATATAAAAACACAAGAACCACATAAATATTGGAGAAACTGTATACCATTTTCCGCATAAACAGTTCTGCTTATGACCAAAGCCCTAATTAGATAGATTCTGGCCTGAAACTTGGCAGATGAGCGTTCAGCCAGGCTCAGCAGTGGTGGTGACGAGGAAGCCAGGCCAGCTGCCATGGTGACAGGCATGCAACTTGAAAAACTGCACAACAAGCAACACGAAGAGTGGAGAAGCTCACGACACTTCAAGGAGACCGTACAACCTTTACAACTGCGAATGCACAGATAGACCCGCCCCTCCCTTCTTTGCAGGCACTGTGTCTCTTACACGTGGGACACCTTCTGCGACTCTCTAGCTTGTTTGATGCTATATAACCACTTGATAATCCTAGCATTTCTTTCAATGGCGGAAATGCCATATGGCACCCGATCATTGGCACTGTCATCATTTCTGAGGTCACTGTTACTGTCCTGAGACTGTTCACAGTCCGAGCTGATCATGCTTGCGCTGCGGAAATTGAGGGATATGATGTCAGAATTAGCCCTTGCAAAATTTTCCATGCCAAGGTTTTCCAGCTCTTCCGGGTCCAGTCCGCAGTAGTTGAAGAACCTCTCCACGTCTGCGTCCACTCGGAAATACCTGTCACTCAAGTCCGACTTGGACCGCTGGAGGGAGGGTCTCCGACTGACACCACAGGCTGGTTCCACCGGGTCAGCTTCGGGGGACATCATGGCGGAGACCTTGGGCTTGGGAGGCAGCGGCGGCGCAGAGCTGCTGCAGGGGATCGCTTTGAGGGGCTTCACACTGGTCACCTTGCGGATGTCCGAGGAGCTGTGCGAGACGTGGAGGAAGGAGTCGGCGGACTGCTCCAGCAGCCTCCGGCTCACGTGCGAGCTGCTCTCCTGGGGGCTGCTGCGGCCAGGCGCGGGGTACACCTTCAGGGACTCGGCGAAGGAGTGGCGGTGCAGGTCGGCGGCGTCCGACCTGTGCGGCGGCCAGTTTCGCGAGCTGTGCTTGTGGCCGGAGCCGGAGCTGGAGCCCTCGGAGCTGTTGATGATGTTCTTGAGGATCTCGAGCTTGAGGTTCTCGCGCTGCACGCCGCTCTCGGTCTTGGCGTGGTTGCCGAACACCTTGAGCGTGGGGCTCCCCAGGGCGCGCTTGGCGCCTGGGCACACGGGGGGCTTGGCCAGCACGGCGGGCTTCACGGGCTCCTGCTTGGCGTTGATCACCTCCTGGCTCTTGACGTACTTGGCCTTGTCGGCCTCCAGCCTCTCCACCGCGCTGAGTCTCTTGGGGTTGGGCTCGGCCTGCCTGCGGAAGTAGTCGGGGCCTTTGTTCAGGATGCGCAGGGGCACGGCGGACGTGAAGGTGCCCGCGGGGCTGACCGGCTTCACCATGCTACCTGTCTGTAGCGTCTCCGTGGGCATGGTGGGCGGTCTTTCCCCGGCAGCCGTGGTGGATGCTCTTCTGGGCGCCTCCCGCCGGCCTGAATAGACACATGTACATGAAGCACAAAGGGCAGCGCGGGATCCTGGAATCGGTGTCAGCAGCAGCAGCAGCAGGGGCTCATCTCACGGCTCTTTCCCGGTCACGGTGGCTTTGGTGCACTATTCTCCCCTGCCAGGAGGCCTTGCACGAAAGGCTGGGAGCACAAGTTCCTTTCAATGGGCTTCGCGGTCTCCTTTCTTCTCCCCGAAGGCGGTGGGAGCCTCCTCCAGCCCTTTGTGCTGAGCTGCAGGCAGAGCTGAAACACAAAACAACCAACCGCGGGTTAGGAGGGGCGAGTGACATCACGGCTCTAGCAACAGAGGAAACCCGCAGCGCCAGCGCCAGCGCCTCCGCCCCGCCTCCACCCGTGGCCCGGAGGCCACAAGCGGTTAACCGAGAGCTCACCGCACCCAGACAGCGCCGATCCACGCGCTTCGGCCAGATGCGGGGATCTGGAAGAGAGGAAGGGTCGACGTTTCCCACGCACGGACTCTCCCAGCTGCCTGCTCCGGATTGGCGAGAACCGCCTCCCCCGAACATGCCCGATCGCCCCGCTCTGAGCGGAAACCCAGGAAATACTAGCGAAGGGAGAGCGGAGGGTGAATCCAAGAGGGCCCCGCCCCCCCGCGATGAATGTTACAGCCTTCTGAGGGATCCCTCGGCGCTTTAGGCTGCAACGTGGGTGTTTCATAACACCAGGCGGTTCCTTTTGCAATGAAGGAAAACTTGGGGCTCTTTATTATCAGTCTCTCAGTGTTCCCTGAAACACTCACTGCTTTAAACCCTGAAAGGACAGGGAAGGGATGGGACTGGAAGGGAACAGAACAAAGTTTAGAAAAGGGCAAACTGTTTCAGTTATCTTGCGTTTGCCAACCAATACAGGTAAAAACTTGCTCCTGAAAACCAAGAAGCTATATGAAATTTATTCCATTAAATGTTATGCTATTTTTTAGTATTAAGAAAACAAAATGCTTTCAGGTGAGCCATATGAATATGTGATTTGATTAGACAGACTTCATAATTCTCACACTTAGTGAACAAATATCAAAAGGTTCGTTGTAATACATATATTCCCCAGTTCCCTAGAATACTAGGAGCAAAATCTTGATGTCTTCCTAGCTCTGTGTACGCTAGTTTATGACATTAAATTTGTGTACGACTTAAGTCTTCTTGGGACTTACATGACTTTGCAAAACACTGGACTGCCCAAACGAAAACCACCACCACCAACAAAAATAACAGAAACCCACTTTAATTGGAGATATCTTAATACTCCCAAAACATTTATTCTCAAATCAACAACTCTCATTTCTGTTGCTACAGGCAGTAACCATTTATCAAACTATCCAGATTCCTACCTATGCCTAATAACTTTACCAGTATCTTTGGTTATAACTAGGAATATTAAGAAATTAATTTAACTAACATCCAAAGTAACTAATTTACAAAATATATAAGGTGATATTATTGTAAGACTATCAGTAAGAAAATGAAGATTGGGTAAGGAAAGGCTTATATTTTTCTTTATATAATCTTCCAAAACCTCATCTTTACAATCCACCATATTCTGTTGGAGTCAGTTTTGTTAATCTGCAAAAGGTTTTGTTCTAATAAAAATACATCCTTGCTCACCACCCTGGCTCTGCTCACCACCCTGGCTCTGCTCACCACCGTGGCTCTGCTCACCACCCTGGGTCTAATCACCACCCTGGATTTGTTCACTACCCTCAATGCAGGTCATGTTGGTGCTCAATACTTTAAAGCACAGGTCTCTGAAGCAATTTTCTCCTGGACCTTCTTTAACCACTTGGCTTCTTACCCTCCACTTCTCAGGGCAAGCCACAAAAACTAGAATTCCTCTCCCCATGCAGTTCATAGAAATCAAATTCATTTTCTCTAAAGCAATGATAAAACCTCTACCTCTTACTCAGATCTTCCCATCTTTCTGGGTAATAGTTAAATAAAGAAATGCTCTGATCTACCTTGCTTTATAGTAGGTCATCCTCATTCCAGAAAGGGTGCTGCCTTATTCAGAAGGAAGGAGTATTACACAGAGAGACCAAGAAGAACCTGAACAGATAGGTCTGGTTGGGTTTCCCTGTTTACAACCATTAGGCCAGTCTTTGTCCAATCACACTTCTATGTGGCTGTCTATACTTCAGAGAATCTAAGCATAAACATGGGCAGTTTGCCCTGGGTCTTTGGATTTTCATGAAGACTCCCAAGTCAAGGAAAACTATGATTAAGTCAATATGTTAAGTTTTTTGTTTTTCTTGTTAACCTACTTTTATGGGAGTGTTAGGCATGGTTCTGTATGATGAGGACAGGGACTGGCCCCCTTTTCTGCTTCTACAGTAGTATCATCATCACTGATTCTTTCTGCAGTTTCAAAGTGTCTGCATGGAGGGCATAGAGACAGAAGGTTTGAGGACAGACTGAAAGACAGGACAGAGATAGTACCTGTTGGTTTTGTGCCTAAGGACCAAAGCCAATGTCAGGGGAGGTAAAGATGGTCCAGAGAGTAGGCAGAGACACAGTTTGAATCCTGAGGCATTGTGAGTTGGAAAGATTCCCATAATCTCTTCTTGTATTAAAACCATATGGCTCTAAATAACTAATGAGGGAATTATTTCCAGTTTCAAAATAGTACGTTGGATTGTTGGCAAATGTCTGAATTTTTCTATAGGACCACTTTTTAAAAAAAATTGAATTCTTTATTGGTATATTTTATATATAGCTCACAATCATACACAACATTGGGGAATTTGTACCAGTTTTACAAAAACAATTTGTACCTATTTTACAAAAACTATCATACATTCTAGAACTCATTTATATCTACAGGTTCTCATACCAAAGAAGAGATCTGGTACTTGCATGTCTGTGATCTATTTATTTCACTTATTAGTGTGTCTTTCAGGTGTGCCCATTTGCACATAAATGAATGAAACTTGTCATTCTTTATTGCAGAGTAATACTCCATTTTATTTTTTAAAAAACACATCTTTATCCAGTCTCCATTTGATGGGCATTTGGATTGTTTCCAAGATTGGGCTATCATGAACTGAGCTGCTATGAACAAGGGTGTACATATGTCTTTGCAATGTGATTTTTTAAATTTATAGGACCACTTTTGCTATTCTTTGGGAAATGTTCTTTGGATGGTGAGCTGCTGTAGTCATAAGGTAATATTTATTGGCACATAAGTTCATGCTGGCCTATACTTTTCTTCTCACCATCTTCTCTTCTAGAATCATCATATTAGGACCAGAGGCCCAAAATGTTACTACTACCAGTCTGGCTTTCCTGCATACCTGTTAGGTACTGAAGTGGGTGTTGGGATCCCTCACAAAACTAAGTAAAACTCATTACTCTCAGCTCACAAGATTGAGGAATATCAGTCTATCTTCTCAAAGCATTACCCCAGAAAACTGTTTCTCACATTGCTTTCCTTATTTATGAGACTGGCACCCTGGGGATAGCTCCTTCAAGTTCTCCTGTCCCCTCCAAGCCAGGAAGCAATTACTACACGTGAAACTAGTGTGAAAGGATTGTGTTAAAAATAGCAATTATTTGTAACCACTTCACACTTCATTTTCTTTTTGTTCCCTAACCTTCCCTCTTTTCTGCTGCCACTTTCAATTCCCCTAATAACTTGTACCATCATAATGCAAACAGCAACAACAACAACATATTGAAGATTCAAAAACAAGAGAAAAAGTTGTAGAAATGCTTGGTGTTATAGGATAACAGGTATGTTCTACTTGTTTTAGCCAACAACACAAATCTATTTCAAAAATAACAAAGCTGCTTTAGGTTGCTCTTCCTCTTACTATTTATTTAATCTTTAACTTCTGTTTTTTCCTTTCCCCTTTATTGAGCTTATTGGTATGTTTTAGGTATACATTATGATCACACTCATCATTGGGAATTTGTGCCTGTACATGATGTGTCTTGGTTCTCATTTTCTCCCATTCCCCTGTCCTCCCTACAACTCTCAACCCTCTATATACATAAGCTTTGATTCTATTTTTTTGTTTTGTTTTGTTTTGACCATTAAATGTTTAGTTTCTGTTTTTTTTACCTTTGGTAGGGGAACAACACTGGGAAGAACGTAGCTATACAGCCGGGAGCAGTACAAATTTTGCAGTGTAGACAAGGTAGAGTGAATGTGATATAGATTACTCACATCTGGCAAGACTAGTCAATTGCATACGGATGAGCCAGTAACCTGGAGCCAATTTCCATGAATGAGGTAACCATGGAGCCAGTCAGGGAACTCTGTGGCACATGAACCCTTGCCTTCTTGTACTACAGCACACTGACAGGACAGTTCTGCTAAATATTGGGTCAAGAGACCTCATAATGTTTTGGGGGAAGAAAATTTGATTTTAGACTTTTAAGGTTCCATTAGCAAAACTGGTTATATAGCCCTGCTTTCTCCCGACATTGCTGGGGATAAAGTCCAGGTTTGTTCATACTGAGCACACACACTAGCACGGAGCTGAACCTCTAGCCACTATACAGCCCTGTTGGACCACTGACTTGTGCTAGGATACAGAACACTGCCTGAGGGTGGGAGGCCCTTCCACTCATACACCATACTGGCTATCTTCTAACTCAGCTAATGTCCATTTGAAAATTGCATGGCAGGGGAAAAAGGATTGCAGTAAAGAAATCTGGTAGAGTCAGGGTACAAAATGTATTCTGTGTAAGGGCAGATGTGAACCCAAAGCAGTCTGGTTAGGGTGATGGGGGGCAGGGAAACATGCTCTGTGGGAGGAATCCTGGTCTCAACTCAAAGGCTTCTTCACCTAGAGCCAGCTTGGGCAGAGAGGATACCAGGGTGAGGAGAGGAACTGCTGTCTTTCACTACTGCTCTAATGGTCTCCTCAAACTTTAACATGCTGGTGCATGGCTGGGGATCTTATGAAAAGGCAAAGTCTGGTTCAGTAGATTTGTGCGAAGCCTCAAATTCTGCACTACTGAGTAAATTACAAGTACACTGCTGCCTTTGTGTAACACTGGGAGGAAGAAGACTAGAGAGGCCCTCCAGGATCCTAAAAGCACAGAGGGCATTGGGCAGTTTACTTGTCTCTTAATTGAGCAAGGAATCCGGTGCTCTTTAGGTAACGAAATAGCTGCTTCATGTTTTTCAAACCAGAGTGCTCTTAATCTGTTTTCCAAATCCCTGGTCTGCCCAGTGTTCACAGGGACGGTGGTCAGGCAATATAGGACATGGGGAAAACTTCGGAAGCCTAAAGTGGTGAAGGTTACAAAATGATCCTCCACGTATCCAATCTATTCATAAAAATGCCAAAGCCCAAGTTCCTGTAATCTAGGGAAGGTGTGCCTTGATGTGCCTGTGAGGTCAGGCAGGTGTGGGTGCCTTTCCTGGCCCAGGTGCAGGGTCCCCATCTAAGGAGCACCATGGAGATGAGGCTCACTACTGCTCCGAAGCAAATCGAGGACTCTATAAAGTAATGCTGGATGTATCTGATGTAGCTCCTGATTTTAAACATCAGTGCTGTAAAATACTGTGGACCAGGTTTGGTCTTCTGTTACTTCTTTACATGGTGGTTCTGATACATAAAAAGAAAATTTAGTCTGTAAGTTTTAAGAAGTTCAGAAATTCACTGGAGTTACATTAAAACAGTGGGAACTGAACACACCCACCCAAGTTTCTAAGTATATGAAACAATCATCTCTTCTGTGTGTCATGACGGAGAATGGGGTAAGACTGCTTTAAAGAGCAAGCCTGACATTTAATTCAAAGTCATCTAATATCTCTCATAACTTGGTTTTCTTATCTACAAAAATAAACCTTTTGGATCTGGTAAAGTGGGAGATGTCTAACTCCATTATTCTTTAGGGGTTAACAGCAAAAGAAGCAATTTATTTTTGAGGTTAGTGAGATTCTAGAGAAATGGAAAGGCAAAGTCTGGCTCAAAAGATTTGTGAGAAGCCTCAAATCCTGCACTACTGAGTAGATTACAACTGATGCTGCTGCCTTTGTATAACACTGAGAGGAAGAAGACTAGAAAGGCCCTCCAAGATCCTAAAAGCACAGAGGGCACTGGGCAGTTTACTTGTCTCTTAACTGAGCAAGGAATCCAGTGCTCATCAGGTGCCAAAATAGCCACCTCATAGCCATCAGTTTCAGAATGTGCCAGTTCACAAAACTTGTACAATCCATGTAAAACTGTCCTCTGGGTCATCTTTTTTTTTTTAAATCTCTTTTGGTCATAGTATTTGTGCTTAGCAACTTTAGACATAATATTTCAAAGTGACTAGGCATCCTTCTCATTTATGTTGACTTTTCTCATTGAAGAACAGAATCACATCAGCTTCACATGGGCTTCAAATTATGTAAGAAAAATGAGTTCAAAAAGGAGTCCTTGTTGAAATATGGGCTATCTTGTATGAAAAGATTAACATCTGGTGACTGAACAATTATGTGTAAGCTATTAGAAGTGGAATAGTCACAAATTATTTAGAAAAATAGTCAAGAGATTGGATGATCAGTGCTTGGATAATGTAGATGATACATGCGATAGGACTGTCACAGAGCCCTTGGAGAGTAAGCAAGAGTGAGGAGGGCACACATTCTACTAAAGGTACAGAAGGTGAGGACACCCATGGTGGAGCAGCTTTTCATCCAGTTCACTGCGCATTTAAGAAAGTCCAAGACATAGATGGCCCATGGGTGCGCTGGACAGTGATGAGAAGACTTCTGGGGCGCTGAGGGGAGGCACGGGGACTTTGGATTTTATTCACAGTCACAAGAGGATACTGGAGGATAACTAAGCATTAGAAATATGGTCAGATTTGTATCTTAAAGAAGGCCCTGGCCTCTGTGTAGTGACCGTATGAGAAGGGAGCGAGTATGACCTGTTTGGGACAGTGGCAGCATCTAGGGGGAGAGTGGCCCTCCTTGGTATGCCTACAGTTCAAGTACTGCCTTGGATCTGTAAGTGCTGAGCAGCCTTGGGCAAGTTACTTCATCCTCTGGTCCTCAGGAAAAGTAAACAGAGTAAAATGCGTGTAGCAAAACCTCTTGAATCCACCCTCTACAAACTGGACAGACAAGAAGAAATCAGAGGGCCAAACATCTGGAAACATGAAGTCAAGACCAGTACTTTTTCAGTTATGGAATGATGTGTTACCCTCTTCCTTAATGCCCATGGTGGACTCCTTCACCATCTATAATTCTGATGGCTAAATCCCTTTCTGACCTCAGTGTTGCCATTAGCAATCAGCTTTGAGCTGTAAGTAAAGTGAAATACTTTTCTTACCAACACTACTATCACTTTGTATATTTTTTGAAAACCATAGACTTTTCCTGATGGTATTTCAACTTTTGATTATAGTATTCTAAGTATTTTCAGCTTATTCTTTCAGTAACAAAGTAAAAAGTTCTGTCATCCTGGGTTTTCATTATTTCGTTTTAGGTAGATGGTTTAATTTTCCACAATGTGGACAAACCATCCCTTTACTTTTCAGCAACCCTTTCATGTACTTTATATGACCAGGTGACAGAAAGCAAGTGCTGGGACCAGTGTTTCTGGGGCACCAACTTCCACCTTCTGATGTTTTTATGGACACGGATGTGGACGTGGACGTGGACTGCACATGGAACAGACCAGTTACCCTGAGGGCTCACAGGGCGTGCTGACACATACCTCGACACTAGCATAGAACTTGTATGGGTATTCTGATCAGTGTCAGAAATTGTTTGGACAAAACTGAGCATGCACAGGTTGTGTATCCTTAATCTGAAAACTAACACCAAACCTAAAAATTTCTTAAGTGCCGACAAGGTATTCCACCTGACTTGAAAATTCCTGCATCTGACTTGGTATGACAGGTCACAGTCAAAGCACAGTTGGAGTAAAAATAATGTATAAAACTAACTTCAGTCTGGATGTACAGGACGAATATGAAACATGAATGGGTCTCCTGTTTAGACTGCAGGCCTCCCTAAGAACTCTCATTTTACACATACAAATAAACCAGAGAAATGAAACACGTAGTCCTCAGCATGGGAGAGAGGCAAGTAATAATCAATCCATACTGTGTTAACCTGCCAGGCAGCACCCAGGGCTAAGCGAGTCTGCAGGGAGGAGTGGATGTGGTACAGTTTGCTGCCCATACATTGCTCACATCATGTCAGGTGGGCAAAGAGAGCAAGTTTCTTGAGAGAGGAACGACTCTGCCTCAGGAGAACAGCACCAAGGTTCTTCACTCTCCGTGCCTGTACACAATAGTGATCTCCTCCACCAGGCCCTGAAAACTGACACAGCATTCCCAGCTCAGGAGTCTGAGGAGGTCAAAGGGCACTAGCGCCTGAGAGGTCAAAGGACAGATCTGGGCAGGATTCTCTAACCAATCAAAGGACAGATCTGGGCAGGATTCTCTAACCAATGCATGGCAGCAGACACTACATTTCCATATGCACCAGAGGGAGGGTCTTCTGGGCCTTCAAGCGCCCAGGGAGAGGTAGTCTAGAGTTATCCTCAAAAGACAACCCCCGAAAAGCCAGCAGGAGTAATACATGAAGGGAAGGCTGTGAGCAGCTGCGAGCCGAGGGAGGCATATAGTCTGAAATATATGCCACGCGCAGGAAAAAGCAACCTACCGCGTTAAGAGGCAAGGGGGAGAATCTTGTCACTTCCCCTCCACCCTCTGCCCAAACCCAGCATATCACACACCCGCACAAGGCCTCCCCCTGAGAAGAGCGCAGTGACTCCTAATGAGTAGGAGGAGAGCCTGAGAGAAGGAAGGTGGGCTAAGTCTTGTCCTCAGCAGGGTTCTCCGGGCTGACTCGGGAGGGAGCTGGGAAAAGGGGAAGCTAATTTAACCTGGATGTGAGGGTGGAGCTTTGATCTTGACCATGGGCAGGATTCTTCATGCCTAAAGCCAATCTGGGGACTCTAAAGTATTTAAGAACTGTAAACGTTGAGTCCTGTCTTGAGATGTTATTGAAGGGGTGCAAAGGGAATCCAGAGGAACACATTCTTAGGGCACGGGAAAAGAATGCACTCCGTGCTCCCTCCCGATTGAATGAGTCCAGCTCAGAACATAACAGAGATCCACACGGTGCCCTCAGGACTTTGGCTCACTTGTCCATGACTTGGTGTTTGCATCTTGGCTCCTGAAGGCTGCTCTATGGCTGCAACATGGGTTGGCCCTTCATATTCAGAATTAGGGTTGGGGTCAAATGCCCTTCCTCCCCAGCCTGGCCACGAACCGCCCTGTGCGCCCGGGCAAGTGACTAAGGTCTGGTATGCCTCAGTCTCTTTGTTCATGCAACAGTGATAATCCAGATTCCCTAGCTCACAGGGCTGCTCTGTGAACACTGCGAGTGCTTGGCACAGACCTCGGCCCTGAGCAGTTTGCTGAGTAAATGTGGCTTTTACTAAATGTTGTCCTGAGACTCCACAACTTGGCACTCATAATCACCATCATTAGATTTCAAGTTCTAGGGTAACTGAATGATCTTTTGTCTTAAAATGATTCCATTACTCTTAAGTGATACAGTTCATGTTATTTTTGTGAAAGTGGATTGACTACGCTGTTTGTGGCTGAAAGGTTACTTGTGTGACCCCATTTTTATTTGAGTTCCAAAGAAAATATGTGGTTTCAAATTTCAAAGCAAACAGTTATGTGAGTGGAACAGCTAGAGTATACAATAAAACCATTATTATAAATGAAATCATACCTAAAAGTTAGTAGGAGAAAAACAACACGTCAGATCTCAATCCCTGATGGATTCTTTAAATTAATATCATCCTCCAAGATCATTTAGGAAACTTTTTCACAAGCTTCATTTCTGCTTATATATGAAACCCATCATATGCAAGCAAAAAATTCTCTTAAAATGCTTTCCTCCTACTTATGACAATTAAAATGAAATAGAGAATCAGAAATAAAAAGTCACATTCCTGGATCAACCTTCTTTCTTATCCAAGCTAAACTAAGTGTTTTTACAAGACCATCAATTTGTACTGACATGGGAAATTCCTAACTTTCCTGGGATTACAAAAATCAATGCTGTGTGTAGTTAGTGCCAAAAATTGTCTGCTAATACATTGAGGAAAGTTACTGTAAGCAGGGCTACTAAAAGTCCTAGTGTAAACCCAAGTGGACTGCCTGCCTCATTGAAACAAACACAAAACAGCCTCGCTGTCTGCCTGTTCTGTGGCCTCTTGAGGAGACAGTTCCAAGTTCCGGAGTGACAATGCATGAGATGACCACGGAACTCTGCAGGAATGTGGAGCCCCTGACATCTCTTGTGTGGATCTGAGAGTCACCAGCTCCCTCACTTGGGGGAGCAGGATCAGTAGACAGCAGCAGCAGTAATGGCTCTGTGGACTCAATGACTGGGGACTTTACAAGTAATGCATGGCGGATGTGTGGCACTGTCTGAGAGTGCCCACTCATGAGCTCACCCAGCTCCTTAAACTCCTTAGGGAAAGCCCAATCCCTCACATAAAGGCATTTTTTAGGGCAGAACAGACTAATCTGTCATATTAGACAAATTTTTATATAGCTTATTTTTAAAAACTATCAATTGATAGAGACCATTTCTTATGCACATATGGTATCTGCAGAACTGTACGAAGCTTTTCATATGTTTTTAACATTAATCCCTTTAATACAGATGTTTTTCATCTCACAATGGGATTATATCCAGATAAAACCCTTGTAAATTGAAATACCCCAAGTGAAACACACACGTGAGCCACCTAACTTACTTTCTCTACACAGTGAAATACACACTGTTGGTTGTTCTCCCTGGGATTGCCTGGGCCACTGGGGCTGGCAGCCTTTCGGTGCTGCCCAGTGCTATGAAATATGATTGCACCACAGAGCTGTAGGCCTGGAAAAGATCAGAAAACCAAACCCAAAGGACTACTAAATGTACAATTTGAACCACCATAAAGTTGAACACTTCAACTCAAACTGTTAGAAACTGGAGACCAGATCTCTATTTCTAATGCAGGTGTTATGAACCCTGTTTTAGTAATACATGTTTATGGTACATCATGAATACATTCACTGTACATAGCTGGTACCTATATATGTCACATTTTACTTCCTTTTATATCTGCTTCTCCTCCTCCCTCCCTATTCCTTCCATCTCTTAGTCCACTTCCTATTTGCTAAAAATGTATCTCCCCATTTCATATTGCTGATCCTTTGTTTTTTATTTATACTTTTAATTTCTCATGTATAAGAAATCATATGATTTCAAAACTTGTGTCTGATTTTTTTGTTTAACATGGTTTCATGTTGCACCCATTTTTCCACAAATGATTCAACTTTATCCTTCCTTATGGTGGAATAGTACTCCAATGTATAAATGACACATTAAGAATTGATTCATCTGTTGATAGATATATAAGCTGCCTATAAGAGGAAGCTATTATAAGTTGTGCTGCTTATGCTTATATATCACTCTAATATGATGCTTTGTACTCTTTCCGAAAGATACAAGAGAAATAGCTGGGTTGAATGGAATTTCCATGTCTTGTTTTTAAATATAAAACATGCAAAATCTTGGTTTTCATTGTTGTTATACTTGTTTACACTCCCACCAAAAAGATAGAAAGGTTCCCTTTTCCCCTGAAGCCTTTGCTTGTATTTTGTTATTATTTGGTTTCTTGATGACAACCACTTTTTTCTGGAGTAAGATAAAATCTCAGTATTGTTTTAATTTGTGTTTTATAATGCTGAATATTTTTCATGTATTTATTGGTCATTTATACTTCTGATAAATGTCTATTCACTTCAGTTGCCCATTTTTTGGCCCTTTATTTTGGGTGGTCTTTTTTTGAGTTTTTGTAAATCCTAAATTCTAATCCTCTGTTGGAGGTGTAGCTGGCAAAATTTTTTCCCTATTCTGTAGTTGTCTCTTTACTCTGTTGTTTCTTTTGCTGTACAGAACCTCTTTAATTTGATATAATCCCACTTGTTGATTCTTGCTGTTATTTCCTATGCAGTTGTGGCTCTTTTCAAAAAGTTCTTGCAT
>PVIC010021432.1:0-28587 GCA_004025085.1 Thryonomys swinderianus
TATATATATATATAGAGAGAGAGAGAGAGAGAGAGAGAGATGTATATACATGTTATATGCATGCACTGTAGATAGATAGATAGATAGATAGATAGATAGATAGATAGATAGATAGATAGATAGATGCACTATTTGGCATAGCAAAAAAAAGAAAAAAAACTTGAATGAACTTCAATGTTCATTGATGAGCTAAATCATGTTATAGACATTAAATGTAAGCAGTATTAAAAAGAGACATCTCTATACAGAATGTGCAGAGATGCCTAAGGTTAAGCAAGAAAGCAGTAGAATACATGTATGGTATCATCCTTTATGTAACTGGATAAAAATATGAGTATTGCATTGAATGCATTATTTCTTTAAAAATAAAAATGTCAACAACTATTAGTTCAAAGAGGGCTCATTTTGTGGCCTCTGAGTTTATCTTGTAAGCATAATAATAGTTTTAAAGAAAAACTAGAAAAATGAAGAGTTGTTGCTATAAAATATATGTTCAGTATTCAATAGCTTAAAATTTAATTGATAATTAATATCATGAGTTGTATTTGATTGACATCTGCAAGCAAAAACAAAATACCTTATAGGTGTCACGGGACATAGAGGTGACCTGGAAAAGGGAGGAGAAACACCGAAGGGAGAAGTGAGTGGATAAAGGAAGTAAAAGGCCTCAGGCAGATTTGCTAAGAGAAATCAAAGGGCAGACATTTTGGTAACCTCCCAACAGCCATTTCCTTCTTCCTTCTTTCTGGTCAGAATTTGCATCCAATTCTAAAAGTTAGAAGTGAAAGACGTTAATTAGCCTTTCCACCCTCCCTGAAACTAGAACTGGCCAGAGGCAAGTGCTGAACAATGAGTCAGAAGGGAAATTCTTCTAGGATAGAGCATTCTACCTAGTGAAAAAGAGATGCTGGGGGAAAAAAAAATTGAGCTGCCTTTCTCGCTTCAGTTGTACAGGAACATTATGCTTGGATTGGGAGTAGCCATTTTGTATCTTGACTTCTAAAGAGTGATATAATTCACACAAGAGAATAGCAGAGAAAGTGACTGGAGATGGGGTGGGCTGTGGTAACTCTCCTAAGTTATTGGTATCTCCACACCAATCTTAGAATGGCCTACCTCTGTTCACCTTGTTAAGTGAGGTCATGAAAATTCCCCTTTAATCACTTTTTTGGTTAGCTGGTGTTTGTTGAGGTGAGATCTTGCTATGCTTCCCAGGTTAGAACTCCCGGGATCAAGCAATGTCCCTGTTTCAGTCTACCTTGTACAGGGACTACAGGTATATACTACTATATCTGGCTTCAAACACTTTTTATTAAGCATTCTATTATTTGCAGCTAAAAGCATACTCACACAGCTGCTTACCACCTGCCTTAGGAATGCACTAAGGACCCAATTAACACTTTTTGCAATTTTTCTAATCACAGCAGAAAGACATATCTTGAAAAGAGTATTATTTTCTAGCTGATGTTTAGAATTACCTTGAATTTTCTCTTTGTAGAGGCAAAGGGGCTAACGTTAATTTCATTAAGCAGCTGCTATGTGCCAAGCTCTGTGTTACGCATTTTATCTAAGAGTGGTCAGTACAGATCTTCTAAACCAGTCTCCTATAACTGAAAAAGATCAATCTCTATTTCTCCTCTTAAACAAGTGAGCATTCCATGTATTACAAATGTAGAACATAAGCACTAGTAGTGCCTGTGACTTTGTCACCTATAGAAATCACAGGTATATAGTATCACACAGCAGTTGTTGATGTCTGAAAATGCTATTGAGTCTCAACATTTTCGAAAGTACCATAGTCATTAGAATCATTGCAAAATCTCATTCAATAAAATGATAAAAAAGCACAAATTCTACCACATCACACATTTTTAAATGTTTTGATAACTGAATTGCAATGAATTTGCTTCTTTTGTAATCCTGTGTGTTTTATTTTATATAGTTAAAAGTGTTACTCCAAGAAGAGTTCCCAAACCTTTTACCAGACTGACAAAGGAGTCCTTAGCACAAAAGTTTAGATTCATATACTTAGTCCTCCTTGTACTATGCTTTCACACTGGGGGCTGAGTCCAGTCCCTGGTGCATGCTAAGCACATGCTCTACCACTGAGCTATATTCCAAACTACCCAGTCATTTTTTTTTTTTTTGAGACAGGGTCTCGCTTTGTAGTTCAGGCTGGCCCTCAGCTCACTATGTAGCCCAGGCAAGCCTGGAACTCAGCAATCCTCCTGCCTCTGCCTCCCGAGTGCTGGGATGACAGGCGTGAGCCACCATGCCCGGCACTGTGGTATGTGGTATTGATTGCTGGTGGGCATGAGTCTCCACTCCCAGCATTGTATGTGGTTACTGGGATCGAACTCAGGACCTTGCATTTTCGAGGCAGGCTCTGGAACCACTGAACTAAATCTCCGGCCCTACTCAGTCATTCTTAATATCACTGATCCATTTTCCATCCAAAACACAAGGGTGATCCTTTAAGAAAGATAAATATATTCCTTTATTTAAAAAGGAAACAAATACAAACTCTCGATTTTGACTGACCTGACCCTGCAGGACCTGATTTTAGTCTCCCTACTCACCTTTGATGGTTTTAAACTCTTCTGTCTTCCACTCTCTGCTCCAGCCATACTGACAGTCTTGCATTTCTTGGGGATAAGGCCCGTTTCATATTCCAGTTTCTTTATCCTTGCCTAGAATGCCTACTTGCCCGGCAACCACTTAGTTCTCAGTCTCTAGTGATGAGGCACAATGTCCACTTTGCAGACTCTCTTACCTAACTATCCTGAGGAGCAGCCCTGCCCAATTCTGCCTATGCCACCATTTCTATTTACTTCTTTCAAATCATTTATCACAACCAAATTATTTCTTTGTGTTGTCCAGTATTCAATCGTATATCTGGCACGAGAGAAACCTGATAAAAAAAATGAATGAACGAGCAAATGAATGAATAGCAGAATAGCTTCATTTTTAAAAAAAATTAAGTGGATTTTTAAAGTCCACTTATAAGTAAAGAAATTGAGGCTCAAACATTCTACATTATGTGCAAGTCATTTTAGCTAGTGCCCTCGGCCTCTTCTGACCCTTCCGCTACTCCTGTTACATTTTTGGCAACTCATGGAAAGCAGAGTAGACCTAATGTAAATTTGTATGGCATAATTTCTTAAAATTTTAGTGTCCCACTGGTCAATGATATGTGACCAACAAATGCTCAAAACCAGTATTTCTAGGAGAGTCAAGCAAAATGAAAATATACTTCTTGGATATGGTGATTTTCTCTGTCTGTTTGCCTATCTCTTTGTACATACACAAAACATTTTTCCTGTCTGAATCTTACAAACATGTAAACAATAAAATCAAATGGAAAGGAAAAAATCTAAAAAAGATAAATTAAGGAAGGAACAAATTAAATAAACCCAAGGGCAAATGCTGATACATAAAATACATGTTATAAGCCACTCACTTGGTATTAGCTCATATGGCCCCTAATTTTGGCCACACACGTCCTAGTAGCCAGCAAAAAGTGAGACATACAATTACATGAACAAGATATATTAAAATAGCCGGGCGTGGTGGCTCACGCCTGTAATCCCAGCACTCGGGAGGCAGAGACAGGAGGATTGCTGAGTTCGAAGATTGCCCAGGCTACATAGTGAGCTCAGAGCCAGCCCGAACTACAAAGCGAGACCCGGTCTCAAAAAAAAAAAAAAGATATATTAAAATAATACTATCAATTCTAAGGAGAAATATACCTACTTTTGTTTTTAAACCTTGAAATAAATTCCTCTCATGTGTCCTTATAATGAAAGCATGGCAAGATATAGTAGTTAGCATTCTGAACTATAGCCTTATAAATAAATATATTGAGCTTCATAAACACTTACAACATGTCTCAATGGATTAGGCTGGTACAATGCCCAAACCTAGGCACTAGCCTATTGTCTTAATATTCAAATTATGGTCCATGGACCAGCAGCAACTTTAGCATCACCTATGGGGTTCATTAGAAATGCAGAATCTCAGAGCCCATCTTAATCCTAAATAAAAATCTGTATTTTACTAACAAGATCTGTAGTAATTCCTACCCACATTAAAGTTTAAGAAACAGTGGTCTAGTCAGTCAACTGGATCAATCATATATTTGGCACAAGAGGAACCTGATTAAAAAAAATGAATGAATGAGCAACTGAATGAATAGCAGAATAGCTTAATTTTTAAAAATTAAGTTAGGAAAGATTTGGAAGAAATTATCATTCATTCAACAAGAATTTACTCAGTTATCAGCAGTAGGAAAGGATTTCTTTAAACATAACACCAGAAGTATCACCATAAAGGAAAATACTGATAAGTGGGATGTCATTAAAGATGAATGACACCAAAACAGAAAATAAAAGTTGGGTACCTAAATATGTGCCAATTTGTTAATGCCTGGGACGTAGCAATGAAACAAGCAAACAAAATCTCTAGCCTTATGGAGTTTATTTTCTAAATAGTGATGACATAAATAAACTGTATAAAATAATGCAGGAAGGTGGACCCAGGGGCTTGCAGTTTTAAAGAGGGCAGACAGGAAAGTCCTCACCAAGAAGGTAAAGAGATATAGACAGTCATGGAGCTAGCTATAACATGGAGCAGAAGTGTTTCAAGCAGAAAGAACATAGTACAAACAGCCTGAGGCAGAAGAATGTTGAAAACAGCAAGAAAACCAGTATGGTTGATGAAAAGTAAGCAAGTAAAGTAGGTATATAGGGGGCTAGCTCATGTGGGACTCTGTCAGCCATTTTAAGTACTATAGTTTTAATTGTGAGATGAGAAGCCACAGGCGAAAAGATAATAGGGACCCCACACAGGATGTTGAGCAGGCAAACGACATAATTCAGAGTTGTTAAGAAAACTGCCTTCCTAAGGGTAGATAGAATGGTTCTGTGGGAGAACTCAGCTAGACTACAATGTACTAGTCACAGTATATGATACTTCTCAGGTGGCGAAGATGTAACGATTAGTGTGGGGAGCACATAAACTAGGTATTAACTAAGGGAACTGCCAGAGAAAAGTGAATATAAATGACATTGGAGGGAGGCAATCCCTGGTCATAATGGCAGACTCTCCATAGAGAAATGACACATAAATTGGAAATTCAGTGTTACCAATTTTTACAGATCATTCGTTGTGAGCAAAAACATGTCCTGACTCGGACTTGGGGTGAAGATGGCTTGTTTAGACCCTACCTACACCTTACCAGTCTGAATTTCTTGTATTTCTGAAGCTGAGGCTAGCCCTTGGACTATGTGATCTAATACATTAAGAGGTTTTTTTTGTTTTTGTTTTTGTTTTTACAAGACAGGGTCATGCTTTGTGGTTCAGGCTGGCCCTGAGTTCACTATGTACCCCAGGCAAGCCTGGAACTCACAGCAATCCTCCTGCCTCTGCTGCCCTAGTGCTGGGATTACAGGCCTGAGCCACCATGCTCGACTTGTTTTTGTTTTTGTTTTTTTAATTTTGGAGTTTATTCCACCTCCTGAAAGCAGGAGCCAAAGCACCTTACTTGATTAGTATAAAAACAGAGATTTCATGGGGGGGCAGAAGAAAGGTTCTAAAGGTCTCTTGATCAGCACCACAGACTGACCCTGGCAGAATCCTTCTGCTCTGTCACTGGGTATGTGACCTGGTGGGTCCCCCAGTCTGCCATCCCATCCTATAGAAGAAACCTCAAAGTATGGAGGGGAAGAAGCAAGCTTAAGGAAAATAACTGAAAAAAAAAAAGAATTTGAAAACTATCTACCACCAGACTGCAAGGTCTGGGAAGCAGATGTAAATGCAATGCAAAAGGTATGTAAATAGCTCTGTGGCCTTCTGAGTGGTTTCATACAATTGGAAGGGCCCTGGGACACTGCTAGCAGATAACAGTGATTCAGAAGCCCAGTGAACTATTTCGAGACAACTTTTTCACACAGACCTCTGCTACCCTGCTAGCACACTTCACATTCTTTAATAATCTTTTTTTCTCACTTGAATAACCTCACCTGCTAATAATCAAAAAATAACATCTGCCACTGTAGAGGTTATCTAAGTTAATTATATTTTAAGACACACTTTATGCCATTAGTTTCTCTTCAAACGCCCTTGTCACCCAAATAAAGCCAAGTTAAATGTGTTCCTTCTTCTCTAGAACAGTAAGTGCCTCCAGTGGATTATGAATGAAAGTGCCTCATTCAGTTCTAGTACTATGAACCTCAGAGGTTTTCTTTCTCTCTCTCTCCTCCACAGTGACTGGTATATGCTATAGTCAAAGAGAATCTAGGAAAAAAGAAAATATATATCTGCCACAGTTGTGAAATGCAGCTCCTTTCAAGGAGCCCCTGAAAAGCTATTCATCAAGATCCCTCATCAATAATGTTGTGATCTTGACTATCATAAGTACACGTTTTAATATGAAAAATGCATATTTGACCAAAATAGAGATAATTTCTGTCTACATTTACATATTTGAAAAGAGGATGCTCCCTTCAACTACGCATTGAATAAGAACCACAGTTTAGTTCCTACTAAACAGTAAGCAAGACGGTAATCACGTTAGACGAACAGAGGAACAATTTTCTCAGTTACAGAACCCGAGGCCCTAGAAGCAACTTGCCTTACTCTTCTATACTCTTAAGACTCAAGTGTGCCCCAGATTCCGACAGCATGGTCAGAAGAAAGGCAATTTCTTCCGTTTTTTGAGTTTTTGAAGTTTCAGGTGAAAAAGACCACCCTGTCAGTTCCCAGCAAGCTACTGGGCAAGAAAGAATCTGGGATGGTGCCGCGTTCGGTGTAAAACAACAAAAAACCAAAGTCCCCAAAGCCCAACAAAGGAGAGGCTGGGCGCTGGCGGGGGTGGGGTGGGGTGGGGTGGGGTGGGGTGGGCGGGTGTTGAACCTCAAGAGACTAAAGAAAAGAAGGCGCCAGACAAAGAGGAACAGAGCAGGGGGTCCCGGACAGGGGGCTAGCGCCCCGGCGCGGCCGGGCCGCCTCTTACCTCCTGGGCCAGTTTCTGCTTGAGCACGAGCGCGGCGCACAGGTAGCCCGCGCGGCCCACGAACAGCTCGTCGGAGCCGCACTCCAGGAAGGAGACGGGCGCGCAGACGGCGCACAGAGCCCGGAACTTGGCCAGCGGCTGCACGTAGTCGGACCGTCCCAGCGCGTGGTACACGAGCGTGGCCACGGCGTACACGCCCGCGCCCCCGAGCAGGAAGGCCGCGCGGGTGTCGGCGTCCGGCTCGCCCCACTCCTCGGCGCGGGCGCACGCGTCTATGAGGCGCTTGGCGGAGCGCAGGTAGCGCTCCCGGGCCGCGGCGAAGAGCGGGCTCTGCGAGACGTGGTAGAGCATGTAGGCCACCCCGGCCACGCCGCTGTACAGCCCGCCCTGGCAGCCGCTGGCCCCGGCCGTCGCCCCCCTGGCCTCAGCGCCGCCCCCGAGCGGGGGCAGCTCCTGGAGGATGCGCTCGATGGTGGCGGTGACCAAGGGCGCCACCGCCTCCTCGCACTGGCCCGCCAGCAGGCTGCCCTGGTAGTCATCGAAGCGGTTGGCGAAGCAGCGCTTGGTGTCCATGCTGTCGCCCGTGGCCCTCAGTGTCGAGCTGGGGACCGCTTCAGGTTCTGCCCGGCCGCCCCGGCGCGCGACCTCTGGCTCCCCGAAGCGCTCGGATGACGGCGTATGCGGCGGGGACGGAGGAGAAGGGTGAGACGGGAGGTGGCAAGAGGAGGCGGGCGCGAGGAAGAAGCTCGGAGCTGACGGCCAAGTGGGGCACCGGGCTGCCGCGAAGCCCCGGAGTGGCCCGGCGAGCGCGGGGGACGCGAGTCGTGTGCCCCCCTCCTGCGCCGCCGCAGCTCCGCCGCCTCTCGGGGGGCCGAGGTGATCTCGGCAGGACCCGCGCGGGCCGCGCCGCCCTCCCGCTCCGCCCTCGGCTCCTCCCTCCCGGCGGCGGGCCGGGGACGTGCGGGCCGGGCCGAGCGCTGAGCTTCGGCCCTGGCACACCTGGCGCGGAGGTGAACGAGCTCAAGTGCCTTGTGTGCTTCAAGTGCGGCGCTTAGGTCAGAGGTCTGAGGGTCACCCGCGGGCATATTAAAACCGCAACACACCAGGCTTCGTTGTAGACCTATTGCATCGAACTCTCGAGTGTTTAGCAAGATCCCTGGGTGATTCGAGTGAGCATTCAAATTTTAGAAGCCACCGAACTGGGCTGAAGTATCAGGGGGTCAAAAAATAACGGGGAATTCTGTTAAAATACATGAAACTTCTAAGTTTGTCTTTTATTTGGGGCACTTTGGAGTTTTCATACTCCTTTGTATCCTAAAGGTTAGGGAGTTGTGTATGTGGTGTTTCTGTTGTAAAGCCAAAATATCCCAATATGGAAGTTTATCTTTATTTATTTTAGTTGTTGGTTTGCTTTGGTCCGTTTTCTTTTTGGGGAATGTACAGGATTAAACACTGAAAATTAATGTGAAGGAATAGGGTCTCCCTTACAAGCTTCTGTTCTCACCCTCTTGTGTAGAGCAAGAGGCCAATAATCATCTTAACGTCATGAACTACTTAAAACAAAAATAAAGTCTGTGTGAGAATTTAATTAGGGTCCCAGTCAATCTACTGTGTTTAGTTTCCTCCTTCCCTCTCTTCTTTCCTCTATTCTCTGCTTTGCTGTTGACAAGCATTATTAAGGGTTTCCTAGGTGTCTTGGAATCTCCAAATGTATGAGAGACATGGACGTGGTCCCAGATCAGTTGGAGCTTATGTTTCAGTGGGAGAGACAGAAAACACACAATTACACAAACTAGCTGTGTTTCCGCAGTTTGCTCCTCCATCCTTGCTAATGTAGCCTGGGAAAGGACTGGAGTCTACCAAATTTATGGGCGGGACTGACACATTCACATAGTTCAGTGAGAATGTGGCCATTGTCCTCTGATAATGCTACCAAAATAGGCTTATTTTTACAGTTACGAATGATGATGATGATGATGATATAATAATGATGCAGCTAAATCCACTTTACACAGGGACTTTGATAAGTTAACAAAGAAAGAGCATCAAAGGAGTCAGTGGAATGTTTAACCTTGAAGCTTTCTTGCTGATACCTCAGTAGACATTAGGGTTTATTTTTTTTTTCCCCTCAGACATAGAGACATAAAATATAAGATTTTCCAGGCAAAAATGAAGCTTTCTTCCACTTCATTCCCCCACAGCTCACTCTGTCACAACTTTAGAGGCAGTTATGATAATTCAGACTCTGATTCTCCTTCCACACAACCCACCATCAGCAACAATGGCAAACCTGTACTGACTTCAAAGTAGAACTGGTAAGCACGTCACCAAAAGAACGCTTTTCCTCAGTTTTGTCATTTGGCTATTGTTCTCAAATGCTGTACAATGATCACAGACTCTCGTAGAATTTAAAAAGTTTATTGTTCGCACATCTGGAATCTTGGCTGGACTCATTCGTGCATCTAGATGTGGGCTGGCTCTTGCTTAGGGAGACTGAAGCAGCTGGGCTCTGGACCTCATACCTTTGGCCTCCAGCAGGCCCATCCCATGCTTCCCTGCCGATGGCAGAGGGCCAAGGGCACAACAGAAGTGTGCAAGCTCTTATAGGGTCTAGTCTCTGAACTGCCATTCTCTATTAATACTGCCTCATTCTATTGACAAGTCACATAAGGAAACAGTGAATGTCATTGTAAAACTCCAAAGTTCCATGACAAAAAGTATGTGGACAAGGCATGGGCTCCAAGGGGTTTCTTGTGGACACTGACAGCAACAAGTAGAACAAAGCTCATGAGATAGATACAAAGCAAATGTTATGGAAGAATCAAGAAGTTAAGGTTATTCAGAAGCCTCTTGAACTCACAAGACAAAAGGACTCTTTAACCTGTGTAATGTTCCCCCAAAGATCTCTGCTTTGTCTGCTGCACAGCCTCTGCCAAAACTCTAGCCCCAGTTATCCTTCAGACTGGAGCAAGCTATTTAAAATGGATGATGCCCCCCCTCTAATTGTCATTTACTTAATTTTCAAACAGTGTTATTTATTTTATTATGATCGCTCTGTTACAATGCACTCTTCATGAAAATAGGGAGTTTTGGGTACATTTATTTACTGATGTACACCAAAAGCCTAAAATAGTCCCCGACTATTCTGTGACTACTATGTGGTAGTAGATCCTCACTAAAAGTTTATAAAATGAATGAATTATCATAAGAATATTATTGGTGAAGTATTTGAGTATAAAATACAAAATGAGGTCTTCACTGAAATTTTAACTTGATTTGTTTAAACTTCTATATTATTATTAGATCTTTATGGTCTTTCTTGTACATGCAAGAATGTAAACCTTATGCAGTTTCTGCATCCTAATTTTGTCTATTTTTCCAGAAGATCTGGTGACCTCTATACTTTACCTTGAATTTGGTGACTTCACACATTCTATTTTTACTGACTAACCCTATGTGACAGATATATTTTTCCAAATATGGCCACAACAAGATCTCATATAACACATGCTCTTCTATCAATATAACCTTGACATTTCTCTCTTTAGGAGGTAGGCACATGTCACCTACTCTTGGATTTTAGTAGGCTTGTAACTCTCCCAAAACCTCTAGAGTGTAACAGAAAATCACTGCATAATATCCAAAGTAAGTCATAAAAGAGGATGCACTTTTAATCATATATCTTAGACCACTCGCATTTTGACCCTTGAATTGCCATGTAAGCGGCGGGCCGCTCTGAAGCTGCCATGTTGTGAGGGAGCCCAGACAACATGGAGAGGCCACATGGAGGTACCTGAGAGTACAGCACTGCTGGAAGAATGAATTGACACCCATGTGATGGAACCACCTTGGGTATCCAGTCTGGTATAACCTTATAATTGCAGTTCCAGGTGACAACTGGTATCTCAAGCTCTTCCAGATTTTCTGAATCAAAAAATTATGAGCAAAATACAATATTTATTTCAAACCCTTAAGTTTTATGTTAATTCATTATACAGATATGATAACTAGAACATCCTGCTAGTTTCTCATTGTCTAGTATCATATAAGGGTCCTCTAATGAATATCTATTCAACAGGGGAATGAGCAGTTGGGAAAAGAAATAGTTGAGAAAATCTGCAAGATAGGAGTGTACAGGAACCCAGAAAGTTGTATTATTCCACAATAATTTTTCCAGTTGAACTTCTGAAAGTATTAATGACCCAACAAGAAATGTTCATTATACAGCACCTTCAAAGGCCATTTATTTCAGCCCTATCTGCTAGATTTGTCCTGATATTTACAGAATTTTTCACAGCATTTGCTGACAGTCAGCTCCCAACACATGGTTTCTATCATTTTGCTGAATTGTCCAGTTTCTAGTTTTTCTTTACTATTTCCTGATTATACAGATTGTGTAAAACTATAAATGGAAAATAGTTTCAGTAGTTTCACCAGGTAAATCACATAAAAATTATACAAAACTACCTAATAAAAAGAGTATTAAAATCAAAGTGCTCCTCTCATGGAAATCATTGTTATCTAGGGGTGAAATTAATAAAGAAATCAGCATTTGTATAATTATTAAACCACACCCCCTTAAGGTTTAACACATTTTATATAATATGCTATTTAAAAATCCATTCAGAATGTTTTCCAAAGTTTTTCTCAAAGGGCACATCCTGGAAATGGTTGAAATAACTAAATTGTACTACATCCAGTCCATATGACATGTCCTCAGTAGAGACAATCCTGGTTTGTTAGATTCACAAGCTAATTGGAGAATTCTTTCTTCTACCCACTCAACCCCTATAAGCTCTTTTCACAACAACAGCCAACATGCTAAGTCAGATATTGTCTTTTGACATGCCAGCATTTTGTATGCCCCTCAAAGGGAAGCCCAGAAACCATAGGATGGCCTACTAGGCATACTGGCATCTAGCCCTCATTAGCCCCATGGCCAGTCTTCCTCATCCTCTTCTACTTGCTCCTTTATATCTTTCCATAGTGCCCATGTTACTCATAGATTTAACTCAGTTTCTTCTTCTTGGAGTATTCTTTAAAAGGTATGCTCATGACTTGCTTCTTCAGTTTTTGCACTGAAAATTCTCTCAATTTATCATTTTAAATAGCAAGCCCTTCCCAAACAGTATCTAAATATTAGATATTATACTTAATGGTTTTGTTTCTCATGTCCCTTAGAGATAGGAAATTTTGTCTCTGTGGGGTTTTTTTTGCTGCATCTCCAGGATCTAGACCAGTGCCTGAATTATATATGCTCATTACCTATTTATGGATCTCTATGTTACCTTTCATGATGGTTTAACTTCACTATCTGCTTTTTTGACTAGTTTCTTGACTGTATTCTTCTGCAACAGCCATAAAAATTTGCATTTTAACACAATATTTAATTTTACTAGTCATTATAGGTCAATCATAATCATTGTATGAAATGTAATTACAGAATTAGAAAGCAAGCATTGTTTTCTTTAATATCATTTTTTTTCTTTCTTCATTATTTACCCCTAAGCCCCATTACCTTTTGAATATTTACTATTTCACAATATCAAACATGCATTCTAGAACACATTTATAACTTTGATGCATCTGTATATGGGGGGAGGAGGTGGGGTGGGGAGGGGAGGGGCAAAATGAGAATTAAGTTGTGTCATATACTGGTGCAAATTCTCAATGTGGAGTGTAATTGTGATGTGTATATATAATGTACCAATAAAATGTATCAATAAAAAATAAAAATAGCAAAAAAAATTAGGAAACAAATACAGTTAGTAAACACAATGACCCTCACCACACCATCTGAAGAGTGGTAGTGCAGTATGACTAGGCACATTGATCAAGATAAAATAACAATAAACATTTACTAGATATAAGAAAAATATATCAGTTATACATTTGAGTACTATAGTGTATGTGGGGGTGTTATGTATGTCATTTGAGTGAAATATAATGACATTGTTGTATAGTATACTAATATATTCATTCTTTAATTTTAAACCGATGAATCTGTCTAGGTTTATAAAATTGGCAAGTGAGGATTTAGGTGTTCTTTAATTAGAGTAATTTTTTTAAAAAAAACTCATATATCCAGTCTTTTAAAGATTTTTTTCAGCATTCAGGATGTTAGGAAGAATGGAATGATTAAAACTTCCTATGGTACTATAGGTCAATGGCTGTTACTAATACAACAACACATTAACATGCCTGCTTTTTGTCTTATGGTAAGTCACTATTTCCATATCTATATTCATGGTTCTCATTGTTAGAAGAAATTCCAATGGCAAAATTATAAGATAGAATTTATTTTCTTATAAAATGCATTTATAGCAATTTTCGTGAATGGGAAAGATGGTAGTTAAAAGAAAAAAATGTGTTCCAAGTAATTAATAGTGATTATGATTCTTGAATACCCATGGTCATATTTCCCCTGTTCTCAATATGAGATGATTCCTCAAACTGGTTTGACCTATCTTTCTCAATAAATAAAATAAGGAAAATCATTCATAATGAACCTGGATTTCAGCCCATAATCTGAAATTCAGAACACACCATTATCAGATGATCAAATAGAGTTAATTAGTAACCGTAGGCTGGCAAGAATTAGTGGACTCATGGAGTTAGAAGGATCCCAGAGGTCATCATTTTAAACCTTTCCTTTAACAATTAGGAAATTACTTGTTAGTCATACAATAATCATTGAAAGGTTGTAAAGAAGATAAAGAAGATAGTTAAAAGAGTGTCATTGAATGATCAGTTTTATGGAAATTTGCAAGCTGTATTTTAAAGGAAGAAGATTTGTCATTAAGTAGAAAAACAAAGAAATGAAGATCTCTCAACTAAGGCAATAGTGAGAAAGATGGAGAAAATTGGTGAAAGACACTGATCAGGCAGGATATACAGTGTGTGCTAACCAAGTGGATGTGTAAATAAGAGAGAAGAATCAAGTATTATGACTTCTTTCTACTCTGAGTGATTGGGTGAGTGAAAATGCTACCATCAAGCCAAAGAAAACAGGCATGAAAGAGGTGTGGCACACAAATGGAAGGATAATGCCTAATTCAGTTTAAAACATTAGTGTAAGATTACATCTCAATATATATTTCAACATATTTCCTGAACATAAAAATTCAGTATGACTGATTAAAGAAGTGTGATGGAGATGAACTTTGAAAACTCTCAGTATAGGGATATTGTGGGGAAGATATGTGGCTAGACTTCAGAATGAAGAATCTTGTCTACCCAACTTTCATTGTCATCTCCTAAGAGTAATATCTACACTTTTCTTTGAGAAACATTGCCCCTGATCTCAGAACATATATTTTCAAAGGAGCTAAACATTTATCCAAAATACTTATTATTCTATGTGTAGTTGCTTCAAGAAATGGCTCACCAAGGCTTGTTTACCACCTAAACCATTCTATTTTCCTAAGTTGATTCTCCTCAGAAAAGTCATAGGGGTTTTGTTTTGCTTTGTTTCTTTCTCAATGATTCCTAAGTTAAATATGTTCCATCTATAAACCTAATGATTTTTTAGTGTGACAAATTCCACTTTTGAGGTGAAAAAAAGAAACCATGCTGTTTTTTCAGCTTTTATGTCATCACTGGTAATGAAGATTCAAATGGACAAATTTTGTTGCTGATGCATAAGATGCTATAAAATTAATCTTTTTACAAGCTTATCTCGTTCTACAACAGTAAGAATGAGCAGAAAACTAAAAATGTGTGACAGAAAGTTACATGGGTGAGCAGATCTGTAAAGAGAGGATAAGCAGACAACACAAGAAGAGACTCTTGGCTCAGTTGTTTACAGTTTTTTAAGTACAGTGTTACAAAGGCTCTGCACCGTGTCCCCTTACTTTTCCAAGCTCTCACACCTGAAAAACATTTCACAAATTATTTTTGGTTTTCTTTTTTGTCATTTGAACTGCTTCCAGGAAAAAAATGAGAAAATTTTGGTTTATTATTGATTAGAAGATATCCAATCCATTTTTTAAAAAAGAGTTTTTACAGCTCTAATTATGTTTCTTCTTTCAATTATATTGTGCTATAAAATCTTTATTATTACTCAGTGCTTCTCAGTAAAGTTAGTTTTTAATCAAATAATGACTTTGATTCCTCTTTTTTTGGTCAGGGACAAAATACATTTGAGTTTGAGTTTTATATGAGACATATGAAATTGGAATTCAAAAAAAAGTACTAGTGGAGGCAGAGGAGCTATGTAAGTAAGTACATATGAGTGATGAGTGTAAAAGAATTTTGTAAAAGGCCCTCTGAAAAAGGGAGCCTGGAGATAAGTCAGTGAACTAGAACATCATGACAGTCTAATAAGCTTCTTCTGCAAGATAAATGTCATGGAAAAGTGTATGTGTTTATTTCATCTCAACATTTAATTTTAAGTCTGAAGCCTATTATTTAATTTACTGAGTGACTAAATATAAATAAAATGTAGGCATTAGTGTTTACCAAAAAAAACTCTGCTTTCTAATATAGACTAAGTACTCAGCCCAAAGAAAGATATATAGTATGAGGTTGACTAAGGGATTAACAGCTGGACATCCTCTATCTAATTAACCAAAGCAACTTAAAAGCCATTGTTTTTATATGGTTGAAAATAAATCAAGAGGAATATTTGCCTTCATAGAAAAAAATATTTGCATATATTCTCATTATTTGAAAAATTTCTTTTCTTCATAAAATATTAGAGAAAAAAACTACATCTTACATGTATATACCCTGCATTTGTACAGTTTCAAAACCTCATTTATTATTATCTATCATCCCAAGCAAACATCTCTCTACAAAAAATCTAAGCACAATATAACTTTCTTTCTGCTACTAAAAAACATTCAAGTTATACAGAGTGACATTAACAAGAGAGCAGTAAATGAAACTGGCATTCCTTCTTCCCGTGGAGACACAGATCGTGCACAGCAATACATGGCTCGATTTTCTCTGTGAGAAGTGCAGAAACTGGCTAGGGGACCCTAGCATAGCACAACGTGCAGCACAAAATCACCCACATCGAAGACTGGGGAAACTGGTGGGATTCTCATCCCATATTCCTTCCTCTCAGTGCAGTACAGAGTAATTGGGAGGAAATCCCACCCCCAGCTCCTGGTTTATTCCTGGAGCAGGAAAGAAATGACTGGGTCATTTCTCCAAAGTCTTGTTTTCTGAGGGAGTGAGTGAGGGACTAGCCTGTGTCTTGACTGTCTAAAGGCACTGATAGGAGTCAGCACACTGCATAGATACTTGGGGGCCCTGCTCTTGAGAACAAAAATGAGCTGGACAGCACACTGATGCTACTTAGGACTCACAGTGCAGACAACAGAGGCTGATAGAGCTTGACAGTCTCTTCCTCCAGGGAAGAGAGAAGAGGACAACATGTATCCGACGTCTGACTTTTCAAGGGGCAACCTGAAGGACTAGTTTCTGCCAAGCTTGACTCAAAGAGCCAATAGGATGCAGCATAACCTAGATAGGGATTCTGAAATGAAAAAAAAAAAGGGCTTGATGACATGCTGCCACATCAGACAGCCTGTAGTACAACAGATGGACAAAGTATGAGATCATGAGGTCTTGAGAAAAAAAAAAACACACACACAGGCAAATCCTTCAAATTAGGAATTTATTCCCATACACCCAGAGAAGATAAACTCACAAAAAACATTTGAAGGCCTCCCAAGAACGTCTAGTCATGCTGATTGATTAGAGTCATTATCTGTATGAAAACAATCCATAAAAGCGTGGAAGAGGTGACTCTTTTTATATTGATTTTATTGGCACATTTTATTCATACATCTTTCAAATATACAAATACAGCCAACCCTCAACTAATGACTGGCCTGATAGATGAACGACTTGGTATATGACCAGAATTTTAGTTTTAACTTAGGACTAAAGCCATGAGTTACAACCCAAATCTTGGCTACTTGGGCTTCCAGTTGGCCTCACACACAGATTTAACTCTTAAAGAATTCTGGAAGGAACATTACAACATGCTTTGTTGGTGAGAGTAATTGAGAAATCCTAGGCCAAAATCTCTTTAAAGACATTGAGATCTGCCCGTACACAGAAGAGACATTTGGAAGGCTGTGCAGAAGAGATTAAGTCTTCAACTGACCAACTCGAACCAGCTGTCAGGAATGAATTGAATTCATAAGTCAAGAATCTACTGTATGAACACAAAATTACAAACAACCCCCCAACACAGGGTGAGACAGAACAATCAAAAACATTTTAGAAACTGGTGGAAAGTGATCCTAAGAAATAGAAGTATGTGAATGACCTGAAAGGAAATTTAAAATAACTTCCATGTAAATACTCAGTGAGCTCAGGAAAAGAATGCATGAACAAAATAAAAATATAATCAAGGAGCAAAAATATTTTAAAGATCAGGCACTCATTTAGAGCAAAAAATGCAACAACAAATAAGAAATGTACTGTAGGGATTCAATAGCAGACTTGATCAAGCGGAACAAAAAATCGGTAAGCATGGGTTCCAATAGGGGGAACAAAAAGAAAAAAAGAATAGTGAATCAAAATCACTGGTAGGACACAATCTCATATACTAATATATGCAACACTGAGTTTTAGAAGAATATAGAGAAAGGGAAGAAGGTTTAGAGATAATGATATAAAACTGTCAGGAAACAGAAAAACAGAACACTGTCAGAAAACAGACAGGAAGTCTCTGGAAGGAAATAGATACTTAGATGCTAGAAGTCCAGTGGAACCCAAATAACGTGAATACAAAGAAATCTGTCCTGAAATATGTTATAATTCAGCCTGTTAATGACAGAGAATTTTAAGAGCAGTAAGACAAGGGATTTACTATATACAAGAGAATCTCTAAAATACTATGAGCAGATTTACCAACAAAAAGCTTGCAACTCAGAAGGAAATAAAATCTCTCTCTCACACACACACACACACACACACACACACACCACTGAATGAAAAAATCAAGCCAAAATACTGTATCTGACAGCATTTTTCTTCAAAACTAGGCAGCTGAAGACTTCCCAAAATAAGCAAAAGATGAAGTTCATCAAAATTTGACTTCTCTTACACAAACTGCTAAATGAAGTCATTCAAGTTAAAATAAAAAATTCTAAAGAGCAATAGTTTTTCACTTGTATTAGTATATGTTTTCAGTACATAATAATTACATTCACTATAGGGGATGGGTACACATACATAACACATTTCAATTCCCTTTTTCTCCCTCCTCCTCAACTCCCTTTTATTTCAAGCATCAGAATCATTTATTAATCTTAAAAGATTTTTAAAGATAATTGTCATACGAATAGATTGGAAACCAAACTAATAAAACAAAGTATATATGCAAATGTAAAATAATTGTATTAAGTTGAGGTATACTTTTAAATACCCTGTCCACATTGGATTACAATACATTTAGAGCAATATTAAAGCACATAAAAATATGAAGTTCTCTGGTATGGATAAATATATAGAAAAAACTATAATACTGTAATATTGTAATGGTGGATACAGATCACTTGATACAGTAGAACTTAAAAGACAGAAGTATAAAATTATATCCATAGAATATTAATAGACAATGTAAGAAGATAGGATTTTTGATATGAATAAAAATGAATGTGAAGAGAAACAAAATGTGTAAGAATTTGCATGTAACTAAGTTAATTTTATCTGTTTAAAAGAGACTGCTATATTTATACATGTTTTATGCAAGTTCCATGGTAACCAGAAAGAAAATGCCTATAGAAGATATGCAGAGAGAGAAAAGAATCTAAGTATGTTTCTGCAAAGGGTCAGTAAATAAATAAAATAGATGAAACAGAGGAAACAGGAGGAAAAAATGACAAAACAGCCGGGCATAGTGGCTCACGCCTGTAATTCCAGCACTCGGGAGGCAGAGACAGGACAATTGCTGAGTTCGAGGCTTGCCTGGGCTACATAGTGAGCTCAGAGCCAGCCTGACTACAAAGCGAGACCTTGTCTCAAAAAAAAAAAAAAAAAGAATGACAAAACAGCTACAGAATAGAAAATAATTAACAGAATAGCAATTAATCCTTCTCTATCAATAATTAACTTGAACAAAAATGGATTAAACTTTCTAATCAAATGATATTAAAAGTGGTTGGTTGAATGAATAAAAATATCTGATTATATGTCTTCTATAAGACACTCACTTGATATTTACTTGATTTATAGGCTGAAAGGGCAAGTACAGAAAAATATACTACATGAAGTAGTAAAGAGAGCAGGAATGGCCATATTTAAATAAAATAAAAGTGACTTTAAGTGCAAAATTGTCACAATATCTAAAGAACAGTAGTATACTGTAATATGTGTCAATTAACTGAGATGATAAACAATAAACATATGCATTAATATCAAACCACCTGAATATGTGAAGCAAACACTGAGAGCACTAAAGGAAGACATCATGACAGCAAAATAATAGTTAAACATTTCAGTATCCCACTTTCAATAATGAGTCAAATATCCAGATATAAAAATCAAAAGAAAGCAGAAGACATAAACAGCACTATAGAACAAGTGGAACTCATAGACATTTACAGAACAATTCATGCAACGGCAGCAAAATATACTTCTTCCTCAAAGACATGATACTAGTTTGATTCCCCTGTACTGGGACAAACAATCCAAATGAGAAAGAAAAGCCCTGTTAATTAGTAGAGTGGAGTTCTGGGTGGGTCTGGATGTTTGACTTGTAAGCCCCAAACTGAGGAGGGAAGACTCTCCTTGGATGCAAGTGGCACCAACCAAGAGGCTTGGAACCTGCATGGAATAAGATGAGAAGGAAGGAAGGAAGTCTTCCTAGTTTTCTTCAGAGGACCATCAGGCTTCTCCTTCACCTTTGGGTACTCATCTCTAGTTCTTTCAGGCTTTGAAATCAGCCCCTCCAGCCTTCCAATTTGGACCCTTCAGTTTTCCCATAGGGTCTTGCGTGGGACTCTACAGTGACCTCCAGGGCTTCAACTTGTGACTGGATCCTCCAGCTGTCCTGCTTATATATTGTACATACTATAAGTCTGTTTCTCTAGTGATCTCCTGACTGGATACACAGGCCAAATTTTAAAAATATTTAAGGGAATGAAATCAATACCAGGTACCTTTTTTGCTCATAGAGATGAAACTAAAAATCAGTAACAGAAGGAAAACTGAAAGCTTATCAAAGATGGAAGTCAACACATTGCTAAATTAGTCAGAGAATAAATTAAGAGGAATATTAGAAAATATTTTGAGGTGAATGAAATTGAAAAGAACATCTGAAAACTTATGGGATGCAGTAAAATCAATAATAAGAGCAAAGTTCATAGTTGATATATTCCTACATTGTAAGTGAAGAAATAATCTCCAACAAACTAGCTGTGTATTTCAAGAAACTAGAAGAAGGAAGCTTCAAGTTATCAGAAAAAAAAATAGTAACAGTAGAGATAAATACAGAAGAGAGTAAAAAAAAGTTCAATGAAATAAAGATTTGACTTTTTAGGGCCGGAGGGTTAACTCAGTGGTTCCGGTGCCTGCCTCGCAAGCGTAAGGTCCTGAGTTTAATCCCTGGTAACCACATACAATGCTGAGGGTGGAGTCTCATGCCCACCAGCAATCAAGCAAGGGTCTCACTTTTTAGTTCAGGCTAGCTCTGAGATCACTATGTAGTCCAGGCAGGCCTCAAACTCAGCAATCCTCCTGTCTCTGCCTCCCGAGTGCTGGGATGACAGGCATGAGCCACCACACCCGGCACTGTGGTATGTGGTATTGATTGCTGGTGAGTGTGAGTCTCCACGCCCAGCATTGTATGTGGTTACCGGATCGAACTCAGCACCTTGCGCTTGCGAGGCAGGCGCCGCCGGAATCTCTGAGCTAAATCTCCGGCCCAAGATTTGACTTTTTAAAATGATCAAAATTGACAGGGCCTTTGGTATATTAAATAAGAGAAGATTAAAATAAATCAAATCAGATTTATTTTTGATATTTGGTTAGTTGCCCTACTCTTGTCTTTGTGTTTTAACATTTTGATCACTGAACAAATTCTTTCTGCACCTTCATTGTG
Source organism: Thryonomys swinderianus (assembly GCA_004025085.1). NCBI lineage: Eukaryota > Metazoa > Chordata > Mammalia > Rodentia > Thryonomyidae > Thryonomys > Thryonomys swinderianus. The sequence continues at coordinate 21,078 of PVIC010021432.1, forward strand.
TTCTTCAGATGCCTGTGTATTAAGCAGGAACACAACTCAACAGAGTTTTTCCCTAAAAGAAGACACAAGTTCACAAACAAAGTATCTTACATGGCTTGAAGTAAGTGCTAAAATAATGATTTTAAAATTCTGTTCTTTCTGTTCATTTCCCAAGGTTGAATTCAGTTTAGGTAAGCTCTTTATATAGTTAATCAATTGTGATAGGAAAAGAATGCAGTGGCATCCTAATTTAAACACTCAATTGGTTCCCAATGGCTGGTTGTAACTCAAATTGGTTGTAAGTCAACACAGCTGAAATCTAGATGTTTATCCAGGCACATGCTATCAATAACAAGAGGCAGTTGAATCTTCTATTTACCTAATTAAACCAAGTTGTTATGTCAGGCTACTTCCTTCAAGATCTTTAACTTTCTTTCAGCCTGATTTTTTTTTTTTTTTTTTTTTTTTTTTTTTTTTTTTTTTTTTTTTTAGTGAAACAGGGTCTCACTTTGTAGTTCAGGCTGGCACTGAGCTCACTATGTAGCCCAGGCAAACCTTGAACTCAGCAATCCTCCTGCCTCTGCCTCCTAAGTGCTGGGATTACAGGTGTGGCCACCACGCCCAGCCCTGTGGGGTGCGGTACTGATTGCTGGTGGGTGTGAGTCTCCATGGCCAATATCATATCATTGTATGTGGTTACCAGGATCAAACCAGAGACCCTGTGCTTGCTAGGTAGGCAGTGGAACCACTGAGCTACATCTCCAGCCCCAGCCTGATTTTCTTCACATGCTCATTCCAGAACCAAGTTGGTTACATTTTGTTAGCATGGTCATGCCTGGGAATATATTCTGCATGTGAAAAATAACTCATTTCCGGAGTGCACAAAAAGTGATTCTCCAGTGAAAAGTAGAATGCTTATTTTATATTAAGCCAAAGGGTCAGAGATGTTGAAAAACAAACGTTCCCAACATTCTCACTCTAACTGGGTAATTGTCAGTGTTAACTCAGTCTTATGTGTGAGAACTTTGAAATTTCTGCTTCCTAAATATGTGACATACCTAGAGTATAAGATGACAATGTGTAAAGAAACAAGTTATCATTCTTCAGATTCTTAACACTTTTGTAACTACCCAATTCTTCATCGTGTTTATAACTAAGTGGTTCCCCTTGTTATTCTTACCCTCTACTCACAGATGACAGTCACTGGGGCTAGAAAATAATTTAGCAGATATTCTGTCAGTACATTGAGCTTTCTGCAAGTGCTTGCTGGCTAAATATACTCATCCAATACTGCTATAATGCCAAGGTAATTGGAAAGTGTTACAGGTAAAATTTCAAAGTTTTCTATCTCTACCACATTTATTTTTTACTTTTCATTTGTTTCCACTAAAAGGAAGCGTTAATAAAAATTAAGCCTTAGGGCCGGAGGGTTAGCTCAGTGGTTCCGGCGCCTGCCTCGCAAGCGCAAGGACCTGAGTTCGATCCCCGGTTACCACATATAATGCTGGGCGTGGTGGCTCACGCCTGTAATCCCAGCACTTGGGAGGCAGAGACAGGAGGATTGCTGAGTTCGCAGCAGCTTGCCTGGGCACCATAGTGAGCTCAGGTCCAGCCTGAACTACAAAGCAAGACCCTGTCTCCAAAAAGCAAAAAAAAAAAAAAAAAGTTAAGCCTTAGCTTTAGCAGGTACTATCATGTGAAATTAGTCAAGTCTTCTATACCTCCTCACATCTCAGATTTCTAAATGTATTTCAAAGGAGACTATAGGCTTAAGTGTGCAAAAGTATAATAAAATAAAGTGTAGAACAAATAATATAGTAAAAGAGTATGAGTGCAAATAATAGTTTACAAGTAATAAATCATAAGATCGTGGTTATTTATTACAATGTTTTAGGTTGCACAGGACAAAAACCTAAAGCAAATTTAGGCAACAAATTCAGGTAATTTACTAGTTCACAGAATCAAGGGCATGACAGAGACAGCAAGCAAGGTCTCAGAGACAGCTAGAATTAAAGACTTGAGGGTTGCTAGAACATTCTCACCTGATTCTATCCTTCTTTCAAACATAGGGGAATGTGGCTATCTTTCAGTTCACGATGTTCTCCATCAAAGCACATGGAAACAAACCCCATTCATACAGTTGAGGAAGCTCCTACTACATGGTCATCAGTATTTGAGGTGCTAGAGATACATTAGAGAAGAAAGCAAGGTTCTTAATCCGTATGTAGCTTCTAATGCAGGGCCCCACATTTAAAGTTCTAAAAATGCTCAGGGGCTCTCAGTAATGGCCTTCTTCCTGGGTCCACCTGTGATGCTTAGGTGACGCTTTATAAAAAGGAGAGACTTGCCGGGCGTGGTAGCTCATGCCTGTAATCCCAGCACTCGGGAGGCAGAGACAGGAGGATTGCTGAGTTCTAGGCTTGCCTGGGCTACATAGTGAGCTCAGTGCCAACCTGAACTACAAAGCGAGACCCTGTCTCAAAAAAAAAAAAAAAAGGAGAGACTTATCTCCAGAAATGTGGATTTAAAGAGTAGTCCCTGAGAATTTGCAGTTTGCACAAGCCCTTCCTAGTGATTCTGATTCAAAGTATTATTGAGAGAACTTGAGAAATACTGGCACACAGGCATCATATTTTTTTTAATGTTGGCTGAGTAAATCACATCTTTTTCCACGTGCTCTAATGCTAGGTGACATGGGCTCCTCTAGTAACAAGTTCTGAAGCTTTGCCAATAAAAGTCATCCATGTTAATGAGCGAACAACTACAGAGTGAACATAACAGCCATACAAGAGGCAACAGCACAGACATGGGGACATTTCTGGGAAAATGACTGTTCTTTACCACATGTGACAAGTGATGAAAAATACTATAAATCTTTGGGATTATTACAGTTTGTTTCTTCCAGGTTACAATGTTTGGCCGAGATAATTTTCATGGAGATTGCTTGAAAGTAGAGGTCAGTTTTATCTCTGATATGACATAGGGAGACTTGTGAAATTGAATCTGTGAAGCCTGATGAGAGATTGTAGGAAATTGAGTTAAGGCAGTCAGGAGGGTCCACTTCTTGCATCCTGGGGGTCATTCCTGGAGGGACATATTGAAAAGGGAAACTCTGTAAGGCAGCAGTGTTGCCAAGCTCATTTGTCCGTGTGAGAATTTTTATGGGGGTTCCAAATGGCATTCAGGTTAAGGGATGTTAGGGAAACTGAATTCATGAAGAATTGAGTAGAACTTGTTTGGATGGTAAAGGAAAAAGATTTGATGAAACCTCTTATCTCCTCTTTCTAATTATGGTTTTCAAAAAAATCTGTGAGATTATATTTGAGTAATTTTAGTAGGTATTAATCATAAAACAGTTCAAAACACAGCTTCTGTGGTAGTATAATTACTCTCACTATCTAAAATCCTTTTGATGATGAATTCACTTTAAAGAAAAATATCACTTGGTTACTTTAAACCATAGGCTTTTAAATATGTGCTCAGTCTGCTAGGAAAAACAATCCTTTAATAATAAGTGGTTTGAGTTCTTTAAATATCACATATAACTTTTTAAGTAATATATGTGGCTGTAAAGTTGTGCATGTATTTAGACAGGTTTGAAAAACACAAACAAGCTTTTGGAGTACTTACTACATATGGAGATTTGTGAGGTGTTAGGATTGTGGGAGGGAAGAAAACAAGCGACAAAAGAAAATAAGACAGCTCTGTTTGTAAGGGTCCTTTAACCCGACAGGAAATACAGAGACACTAAATAATACAAATGACTAATTGATAAAGGCACAAGAAAAATAAGTGTTCAAGGGGGCTGGGGGAGTAAACGTCTATGTGTGTGTTTATATAGTTATATGAAAATGCAACATGAAGTAGTATAGTGCCTTAGGTCAGAGTCCTCAGAAACAGACCATAGGAAGAGAATTTATAAGACACTTGCCTATTAAGCATATGCTCCTGGGGATGGGATAGGAATTGACGACAGGAGTGGAGGAAACAGAAAGGGAAAGGAGAAAACATATAGTAAGTTAGGCCAAGTCTCACAGGGGAAGGATGTGATGCAATGAAAAAACTCTGGCATGTGAGTCATGTCATTATCTCAGTCTGAATTAAAGAATCTGTACTTTCATACTTTCAGGTTCTTCCACATGGATTGCACCTGCATAGTTATTGCAAAACAGTTCCAGTACCCCAAGAGGATCCTGACACCTGATGAAAACCTCTAAGTGTTGGCCCTGGCTGTTGAAAGCACAACAAAACTGAGTCAAAGACACATGAAACTCCGTAAAATTGAATACTTATGCCCTCTACTATAAATGTATGATACTTTACACAATTAAAAATATACAGTTTCTTATTGCACGATGTTAAAATACACTCATGCTATTCCCATTTAATCTAGCAGAGGAACGATACATTTGCATTGTCACACCCTACCATAGGCACCTGAACATACAGTGCCTTAAGTGGATATTTGAAATAAGGGAAAGAAATATTTTATGTTTAAAAAATTAAAAGGAAGCAAAGCCTATGTATATAGAGGGAGGGGTTGTGGGGAGGGTAGGGAAGTGGAAAAAATGAGAATTAAGATGTGTCATGTACTGGTTCAACTTCTCAATGTTGATTATGATCATAATGTATATATAAAATGTACCTATAAAATCAATTAAAAGTGAAATGATTTAGCATTGAATGAATGAGTGAATCAATGTATACATAAGGAATAGATAAAATCTGATTCATAATATGAAATTTTCCTTTGAAGCCTATAAGAGACTTTATCACTCAAGACTTTAAAGAGTTTGTTATTAAAGATTTTCCCTTTAAACACTAAATATAAAAATGCATCTTCTGATTCTATCATTTTCAAAGTTAGATACATTCTAGTGCTTTTCTATTCTGCCTGAGTATAACTTCTGACATGCTCCTAGAAAATCTCCATTTGAGGAAATGATCCATTCTGCCAATTGTTGATTCATTGTATACATATTTACCAAGGGCCTAGGAGCTCCAGCAGTTCAGAGACATCTGGTCCCTCTCTTGGAGGACAATATACAGAAGAGGCTGCCGTGCCTACAGCAGATGAATTCTAATCAGAAAAAGTAATGCAGAGGTTAACCCCTCAGGTGAGGGTGCTCAGTGTAAAGCTATGCAGAGAGTTGTTATTCAAATCCTGTTTGCATTTGCCAGGTGAGGAAGAAGCAAATGAGACATTCTAGCTAGAAAGTGTGCTCACTTGAGGACAGACATATTGGGCTAGGTGTGTAGGCCAGTGGCAGAGCATGTGCACAGCATGCATGAGGCCTGGGGTTCAACTGCCAGCAGCAGCAGCAGCAGCCAGCTAACACTTATTGAGGGCTTATTCTGTACTCTGCACTATGAAATAGGAGTCAACATGGATGTGTAAGATATCTTAGGGCTCAGCTGCAATGTGACTAAAGTAGGTAGCATCTGATTGTGAAAGACTTGTGCTCGCTTCGGCAGCACATATACTGATTGTGAAAGACCTTATGGGATAAGGTTCATAGTGATGTTAGAGGACTGGGGATTTAGCTCACGTGGTACTGTGCCTACCTTGGAAGCACAAGGGCCTGAATTCAATCCCAGATACTGCAAAACAAAACAAAACAAAAAAGCATAAGTGATATTAGGCTAATTAATATTATTAACTGACATATTTCCTTGGATAATGAAGAACTTCTATCATCCCTAGTCCCTGGAAGTTCATTACAATATGCCTCTACTCATGAAATGAAAGACTATCCATCCACACATGTCACCTTAAAAATCAGAAAATGTTAAACACAGATGCTGGAGACTTTCTGCCACAAACAGCAAAACTACTGATGAAAATAGAGGTCACACTCATAATCTTATTAACCTGACTCACTCCTTTGAGCTGTCTAGAAAGAGCTAGCCACCATTCAATATGTGTGTAAATGATCTGAAGATGCTGCTAAAATGCAGATTTTAATTGGGTTGATTTGGCATAGGGTGTCATAAGAAACAGGGAGATACATAGATCTTTTCCTAGTAGGAAGGGAACCAAAAGATGGAAAGTTGGGAGTAAAAAGGGAGGGAGTAATGGGGGAGGGGTGTTAAAAGAATTAAGATATGTCATGTGACGGAGAAAGTAACAAGTCCCCACTGTGAATGTAATTATTATGTACTGCACACGTGCTAATGAAGGTGAAAATGAAAAAAATAAATAAGATTCTATACTTCTAAGATGTAGCTATTATAAACTGTGTCCCTATAAACATGGGTGTACATATACCACTGTGATATGATGCTTTTTTCATTTATTGAGTTTATTGGTATATTTTAAATATGCATTATGGTAACATTCAACATTAAAAATTTATACCTGTACATGATATATCTTGATTCTCTTCTTTTCCAATTTCCCTAACCTCCCTACCACCCCTCAAACACCTATACACATAAGCTTTGTTTCTATTTCGTTGTTTATGCTATTAATTCTTTTAAGAACATACCCAATAGAAGAATAGCTAGGTCAGATGAGACTTCTAATCCTAGTTTTTTAAGGTGTCTCCACACTGATCTCTACAGTGGTTGCACTATCCTTCACCCCACCAACAGTGGAGAAAGGTTCCTTTTTCCCACAGCCCATCCAGCATTTATTGTTGGTTGATTTCTTGGTATTAGCCATTCTTTCTGGAATGAGATATTTTCACTTACATGTTGTCATTGTGGGGCTGCACATGGGAGGGTAAGGCACACAGTCACACACACCAGGCTCTGGGGAGGTTTCTGGAGTGCTTCCATTTAATGAATGCTGTGTGGGGCATTATATAATATAAGTGGTGGGAGGGGTTTGCAGTGACTACTGGGGATTGGTCTATGGCTGTCAGTGGAGGGGCTCAATGTTGGGGAGGACCGGGGAATCTCCAGCCGTGGCATGCCCTTTAGCTCAACACTAGCTTAGGTCTCAACTTAGTCTCCCGAGGGCCAAAGTCTCTCTCAGGACCTAGGAGACTGGTGCGTGGTGCAGTTGGCTCAGCCAGACCTGGATTTTGCCATCATCTCCTCCCCTCTGTTTAGACCCGATGGCCTCTGAAACCACATGACATTTTTATGGGTTTGGTCAGATAGGGTGACCCTAAAATTAGCCCTTGAACCCATGAATTTAATTTGGATTAGCCCATTGTGAGTCCTTCCTAAATGGAGCCCCAGACATTATTAAAGGAAACCACATCAAAAGACTAAATCCATTTGGGCCTGTAGGTGGACACGAGCAGCATAAGTATCAAGGAAGAGAGTCGAAGCTTGTCCAAGAGCATGCAGAATATTTTGAGTGAGTTGATTAACAGCAGTGGCAGTGGCAATCTGGTTGTGCAAGGTGATTGAAGCAGTGGCGGCTGTGGAGACTGTGGTAACTATGGACACAGTGATGGCGATGATGGCCAAGACCCCCAAACTATGTTTCCTGTGTGGGTGAAGCATAAAGCTAAACAGGCTCGCTGCCCAACCAGTCTTTTTTTTTTTTTTTTTTTTTTTTTTTTTTTTTTTTTTTTTT